>VXAC01002807.1:289227-332797 GCA_013399225.1 Rhipidura dahli | reverse complement strand
TTTTTTTTTTTTTAATCTATAAGCATTTCCACAACTTCCCTGTGTTCCCCTTGAGTTCATGCTGAATGTGTGCACGCTGTGCCTGGAGCAGTGAGCGCGTGGCCAAGCCTGGGCAGAGCTGAGACTGTGAATTTTGTACCCGACTTCCTTTTTTTTTTTTTTTTTTTTTTTTTTTTTCTCAAAACCTTTGGAAAGAGGCGTGGTGCGGGCACGGCCATGTGCGTCCTGCAAGTGCAGCCAGGGGTTCCTGGGAAGCAGCGCTGGGAAGGCGCAGGATGGAGGTGTCCTCCCTGTCCCCTCCCTCCACTCCGCTCGCCAGTGTGGCTGTGCGGTGCTGGGGACCTCTAGTGACAAACTGGTGTGTGCTGGGAGCTGCCGGGGCCCCGGCCTGGCCGGGTCTGGGGCCCTGCGGCAGTGTTTGGGCTCCTAGCTGGGTGCCGCTTGCTGTCCCGAGGTGCAGGGTCGGGGTCAGGCACTGCTGTGCCCTGAGGGATGTCAGTTAATGACGGTGCCCTGCCCGAGGAACAATTAATCCCCCGTGGGTAATTAGCCAGATGAGCTGATGACTAGAAGGGGTAAAGCCGGTGGACCGGGAGCTCTGCGGGACTGGGGGAGAGCACTGGAGGCAGTGGGGCTGGAAGGGAAAAGCACTCATTTGGGAGACTGGTGTGTTCCCACCCCCCATTTCCTCAGAGGGAAGGTGCCAGGGGAGAGGGTGCTGTGGGAAGGTTTCCCAACAGTGTCACCTTGCCAGGTGCTGGGGTGGCACCAGGCCGGGTGGGTGCCCATCGTGTGCCTGTGACCATCTCCTCTCTCACTCCCACCTCTGTTTCTGTGTCCAGCCTTTGCCCTTTGCCTCCTTTCCAGGGAAAGTCCTGAATTTTGGGACTCCATCTTTCACCTTGTCAGCCCCCTGCAGCTCTGTTCCTTGCCCTGGGGGAGGGAGAGGCTTTTTGGCCTCTTGCTCTCCTCTTGCCCCAGTCAAACCAAAGCGGTTTCCTTCCCCCAGAGCTGTGCCTGTGCCAGCGGCTGCTGCTCCTGCCCTGGGATGGACCAGAGAGTGGGGAGGGCAGGAGTTATTGGAATTAAATTTATGGAGAAATAACAAACTACTGTAAATATCTTTTTGTTTGTTTTTCTATTGTCAAATAAAAGTTTTTTTAGTTTTGGTTGTTTTTTTTTAAATATGAGCTGTGTGTCAGAGTGAACTGTGTCATTTGTGGGTGCCTCACTGGATACTCCACCACCAGGAGAAACCCCTGGGCCACCCTGGCATAGCATCCGGGTGTCCCCCACTCTCCCTGGGCTGCTGGGGCTTTGTGCTTGTGGTGAGAGATGTGGGATGGGGCACATTCCTGGGGGAGGGAGGGGCTGGAGCCAGGGCAGGGTCTGCCAGCCCATCTTGGGGGTCTGCACTGTGCCGGGGGGTCACAGCTGGGGATGCCACAGCTCTGCTGAGCCCCAGGCAGCACCTTGGGGCTCCAGAGCTGCTCAGAGGGGCCAATGCCCCCAGTAGGCCCTGGGAACCCCCAGGCAGGTCCAGCAGAACCTCGGGGACCTGCTCCCACCACCAGAGACCAGCAGCTCCTGGGGGCTCAGGACACGGATGGACAGTGGGAGGGCACAGGGGTCACCCAGGGAGGGCACTGCTCTGACCTCCCCCCACACCCACCTCCATTGCCTCCCAGGGCACCAGCTGGGACTGGTGGTGCTGGGAGGGATCCTCCAGTGGGACCCCCAGCCCTGTCCCAGCCCTGCAGCCCCCCAGGCCCTGGGCTCTGACCTGGGCACACAGAACAGCCTCATAATGGGCCACTTGTACGTCCCAAAGGGGGTTGGGTTGGACAGACCTTAAAAACCATTTAGGCCCAGCCCCCTGCCATGGGCAGGGACACCTCCCACTGTCCCAGGCTGCTCCAAGCCCCGTCCAGCCTGGCTTTGGACTCTTCCAGGGATCCAGGGGCAGCCACAGCTTCTCTGGGCAGCCTGTGCCAGGGCCCCAGCACCCTCACAAGGAGGAATTTCTTCCCAATAACCCATGTGTCCTTGATTTCTGTTAATGTGAAGCCATTCCGCCTTGTGTCATTCCAGTCCCTTGTCCAAAGTCCCTCTCCAGCTCTCCTGGAGCTCCTTGAGGCCCCGGAAGGGGCTCTGAGGTCTCTCCGGAGCGTTCCCTTCTCCACGTTGAACACTCCCAGCTCTTCCAGCCCTTCATACTTCCCAAGCCACTGCCAACCCTGCCCCCAAAATCCGCACGAGTGGGTGAGGCTCCGGGACCCTTCCCTGGCAGCTGCCCTCCATCGCTGGGGCGGGGCCAGTCCGGGCTGTGCCCAGAACAGCGCAAGGAGCCCGGAGCGCTGCGCATCCCGAGGGTCCCCGAGCCCCGCACTCGTGGCCGGAGGCAGCGCGCCCACCCCTGCCTGGACCGTGCCGGGAGCGGTGTCCGGGATGGCCCCGGAGACAGGCGCTGCCCCCGCTCGGTGGGGGACCGGGGGATGCCCGGGCAGAGGGAGCCGGGCCGGGGCCGCGGGGATTCCCGTGCATTCCCGGGGAACGGGCACTGCGCGGCCGGGGCTGGTCGCGGGAAGCCCCGGAAAGAGCCGGGAGCGGCTCCTGGCGCTGGGAGGGCTGCAACGCCCGGCCGAGACGGGGACACGGCACAGGGACAGGGATACGGGACACGGAGCCGGGACACGGCACAGGCGCACCGCACCCAGAGGCGCGCACGGGCGCAGCCGCCCTCCGGCCCCGCCGGCAGCTGGGGCGGAGCAAGGGGAGGCCACGCCCACACCCACATCGAGCCCCGCCCTCTCCCAGCAGCCTCAAGGGCATTCGCCGCAGCGGCACGTACTGTGCTGTGATTGGCTGACAGCGCCATCCCGGAAGTACTTTGACTCACGGCCTCACCCGCTGTATCCACTGGAGGCGGCCATTTTGTTTCACCCGCCATCTTATGGCAGGGCGCAGCCATTTTGTTAAACGTCATGCCGCTCTATGATTGGCTGGCAGCCATCTCGTGACACCACCATGCCCACGTGATCTCAGACAGACCCGTGATTGGCTACCCGCGTCCTTTGGGCTCAGAATAAACAGGTGGATACAAGGTGTGGATATAAACTTATTTATAAAAGGGGTGTTGTATATCTATAACAAACACTTCTCAGATTTATAAAAGGTGTGTTTAAATATGTATAGCACAGTTTTCCACGTGTTACACATATTTATATGTATAAGCATATAGAAGTATATAACTCTAGCTCTGTATTTGTATATGTATTTTAATATATGTAGGTGAATTTAAAATTTTTATTAATGATAAGATATAAAAAGTATTAAAATGAATTAATCTTTACAGCTTTGTAAATTCACTTACATGTTAAAATATATGCACATATATATACAAATACTTATTACATAAGAACATAAATATTATGAGCGAGCCCAGCCCAGGGCAGCGAGGATCCTTTGACAGCTCTGTGAGCAGCAGCTGGGAAGAGGAGATGATAAAAAAAATAAATTAACCCCCACAGTTTCTTGGTATTCCCCTTTCTCCGCCAGAGATCCCTAAATCTGCACCTTTACAATCCACCCCAACACCCGACACCGCGACCCAACAATGTCTCTGCCTCCATGGAATCCTGAGGTCTGGGAAAGGCCTCCAAGGTGAGTCCTGGCTGCCACCAAACGCCAACATGCCCCCACAGCCCCCTCCCCAGGTGGCACCTGCACAGAGCTTGCCAACACCTCCAGGGCCAGGGACTCCACCCCTGCCCTGGGCAGCCCTGGATATCTTTGCCATGAAAGACTTTCCCCCAATATCCAACCTGAGGCTGTTTCCCCTTGTCCCTGGGAGCAGAGCTGGACCCCCACCTCCAGCCCAGTTTGAATCCCAGCACAGCCAAGCTTTGGGAATTTTATGGCTGGAGGCAGAGACCTCCGAGAGCGGCCTTCATGGACAGCCCCAGACAGCACACAGTGGGCAGCAGGCATCATTCAGGATTTCACTTTTATTTATTTTTTGCCTTCTGGATCACCAACACTCTCACTGAAACCTCTGGGATTCCACCTCCACCCCCATGACAGCAGCACACAATCTCCCAACTTGTCCAAACATGTGAAGAGGGAAAAAAAAAAAAAAAAAATCCCCAGCAAGATCCCTCAGGATAGGACAAAAACCTTCAGTGTGAGAGGGTGGCAAAGAATCAGGAGGGTGGCAGCTCTGGCTCCAAGGAGCCAGACCGGAAAGGAGACCTACAAAGGGGAAAAAAACGGGCTAAAAAATATTTAGCAATCCTTCCTCTACCCAGAGAGCAGGGAGATAAGGAAAAAATAGTCATCTGCTTACACACAGGGTATATATTTTTACACACACTTGGACACACATCTAGATATAGTACATGTAAAAATATATGCTATACATCTGCCCACCCCTGCGGCAGTGTGGGCAGGATCCGTGTGTAGGAATTACTATACAGGTACTACTAAGTGTATATGTGCATATGTACACCCCCTCCTCCTGGACACACTGACCCCACAGCCGGGATGCTCACGCAGCCCCCCCCACTGCAGCAGCTCCTCTTTCCACCAGCCATCCAAGGAAAATGGTGTCGGGACAGGAAGAGGAGGGAAATCAAAGTGATTGTGGCTCGTGTTCTGTGGTCCTTCAGCTCCGCTCCTATGCCCGGAGCGGGGTCCGGCTCTCGGGATCCCCTGCGCCAGATTTATTGCACATTTTGCTTCTGGGCTGCATTTCAACCCCACATTCCACAGCCTGGGCGTCCTCTCCCTCCAACAGACTGAGAATACGACCCTCTGTGCCCATCCTCCCCCACCCCAACATCCCCATCCCAAGAACACAAAGCCCAGGAAGGCTGCTGGCTGGAGAGGGCAGCAGGAATAAAGCACCACAGGTGTTCTCTGTGGGGACAGGGGGGGTCCGGACACGGGAACCGAAGCCATGCAAAGGGTGGGAGAACGGGAGCTGGAGGAGGGAAAAATAAAGGATGAGAAGGGCAGAACAGATCTGAGGAGGAGGAAGAACACAGCATGGCAAGTGCTCAAGGCTTCGTGTTTTCTTGTCCTCTTCTTGTAAACAAGCTAATAATTCTCATGAGATAGAACAAGTAAAAAGACTGAAGTTCCAAGTCAAGGGGCTGGAGTTCCCAGGAGTCTGTCCAGTCCATTCAGCAACACCACAGCCGGGGAGAAAACGAGGGGCATTTTTTCTTTTTTTTTTTTTTTTTTTTAATTTTTTTTTTTNTTTTTTTTTTTTTTTAAATTTTTTTTTTTTTTGTTAAAATCTTCATTACTTAAAGCTGAGAGAGAAAAAAGCCAACTCAGGAGCCCTTTTCAAGGATGGCTCATTGTCTCTAGACTGAATAAATCACACTAGTTTCGAGAGAACCTTTTTTGTTTTCATTTAATGACTTATAAAAGCCGTGGGCTGGCTGTGGCCGGGCTCAGAGGCGGGTCTGGGCCTCGGGGACGTAGATCTCGATGCTGTCGGCGCTCTCGGTGGCCGAGTTCTGCCGCACGGACGCCGCGCGCTTGGCCGCCATCAGCCGCTTCCGCGCCTCCTGCCGCTGCTTGTCCGAGTCAGAGCCTTTGTCCCGGCTCAGCTGTGATTTGGACTTGGCCGGCTTCTTTGGCACTGGAGGGGGTGGTTTCTTCTCTTCCTTTAGGGAGACAGTAAGGAAAATCCAGACCTGACATAAACGCGTGCAGCTGGGCACCAGCTCGACCCTGGCGGGGCCTTGTGGGAGGGACCGGGATCGTGTTGGGGTTGGGGAGAGCAGCTCTGGAGCAAGACACCCCCTGAGAATCAGCTGCCCCAGTGTGTACAATGAGCTGTTTTGCATTTCATGGAATCACAGAATGTCCTCAGTGGGAAGGGACCCACCACAAGCATGGAATCACAGAATGGTCTGTGTTGGAAGATCATCCAGTTCCACCCCCTGCCATGGCAGGGACGCCTTCCACTAGACCCTGTCTAACCTGGCCTTGGATATTTTCTGGGATGGGGTGTCCACAATCCAGAGGCTGATGATCCACAACCAGGATCATCAAGTCCAACCCCTGCATGGACACAACTGCAGGACACCCTGTGCCTGAGAGGGCTGTCCAAACGCTCCTGGAGCTCTGGCAGCCTTGGGGCTGTGTCCATTCCCTGGGGAGCCTGGGCAGTGCCCAGCACCCTCTGGGGGAAGAACCTTTTCCTGATATCCAGCCTGACCCTCCCCTCCATGCAGCTTCCATGGTACAGGGCTCTTCTGGGGTGGCCTGGAGTTCACAGACTGTCTGGTTCAGCTGCAGCTCAGAGCACAGCACAGGCAGCATGAAGGCACAACTTAATGTGGAACTGCAAAATTTTAATCAGCCACCCTGCCCTGAGCCACAGCCCTCCCTACCCTTACCTGCAGAGCCAGGACACCATCTCGCCTGCATTTCCCAGTTGTTTTTTACATGACTTAGGCACCAGGGATAGTTAAACCCATCCACACAGAGCTGGGAACACTTGAGGCCCCTGCACCCCAGGCTCCCTCCATCCAACACCTTTTCCCCTCGTACAAAACTCTTCCCACTATTACTCAAGAGGAGCAGCCTTGGTGCCTTGCAAGGCTGTGAGATGACAACGGCAGGATGGCAAAAGCCCTTGAGACCATCTGTTTGCAGACAAAACCAGATCTCAGATACCCCAAATGTGTGCAAGGTGCTCGGGCCACTCTCCAGCGCCCCTCACCCACCTTTCTCTCCAGTGTCTCTGGCAATTGCCAGCTATTAGCTTTGAGGTGGTACAGCTCATCAAACTTCATGCTGATGTCTTCAATGGACAGCTGGAGGAGATCCCAAAATCCAGCCAAGTCCTGGGCTGTGGGTCTGGGATTGGCATTAGGGTTCTAGAGGAGGAAGCATTAAAACACCCTTTCAGAGAGAACACACCCAGCAGAGCAGTGTGCACAGCACATTCACCCCTTTTATGTCTGCCTGGAAACAAACCCAGTGAGAACCTACAGCAGACACCAGCCCTGAACAGGGACACACAAAGCCATCATTTACAGCCCAAATAATTTCTGCCCAGCTCAGGAAGCAGGTCATGACTGCACTTCTACAGCAGACTAATTCTGAACCAGACACTCAGTGCTGGCACTAACCCCACAGCAGGATCCAACAGCAGGTGCCCAACAGGGGAATCAGAGCCACAACACTGGTTTCATACAAAGAGACCCTGATTTCAGGGTGGGAAATAATGGAAATGGACACCCAGCTCTGATGCCTGGATGTGCAGCACTGCAAGGAGCCAAACTGAGCAAAATGATTTTTCTGTATTTCCCTCCAAAACAACCTGAAAGCATCAGTACTTCTCGGGCTGGGTTGAAAAATTTTAAGTAGCTTAAGTTTCTTCCAAGAACAGGATTTTCCCAGTTCCCAGACAGCTGAACCACCACTGCAGGCCCTGGAAAGCATGGGATCAGATCCCAGCAGCTCACACAAAGCTCTGCCGGTGCTGCTGCTCAGCTGGGATCAGCACTTTATCCCCTCCAGCTCCTCAAGTCTCTCCAAGATTATTTTGCATGTAAAGGGGAAGTCACCTCTGAGGAAGTTCACAAAATCCATATGACCATAAAGTCTGAGGGGAAAACCAAACCACAGATTCCATCAATCCCCATTAGCCCAGGTCAGCTCCAGGCAAGGGCAAACCCCTGCATTCCCTTTCAGAGATCAATTCCCAGCGACCTGGGGACAGTGTCACCAGCCATACACGCAAAGGGAGCACATTTGGTCAAGAGCAGACTTTTCAAACATCCCCCTTATTTGGCCCAGCCTCAGGGGTTTGCCTCAAAAAGCCCTTCAGAGGCAGAGGGCAGCTCCGTGCTAACCCAGCCCTCCCCCAACCTGGCACTGCAGGCTGTGGCTCCACTGGCTTTGTTTCCACAGGGACAGCAGCCTGTTAACACCTGACCTGTAGTGCTGTTGAGGGGCACCCTCTCAGAAACCAGGAAAAAGAGATCCAGACTCACCAAGTTTTGTTCACAGAGGCCGTGGAATTGCTGGAACTTCTGTGACATTAATAACTGTGCACTGCCCACTGCACTCAGGACTTTTCCTAAGACTGTGAGGGACAAAAAAAAAAAAATTTAGAAAAAGAAAAGAAAAGGACCTGAGTTGAACAGACCATTAAATGTAACAATGAGCTCCAGCATTTCTGGAGCAAAGAAACACTTGAGTCATCAGAAAAGCAGTTTCAGAGATCCTGAGGCACTAACTGCTCTCAAGAACAAGATGTTTTGAAACTTTGTCTGCCATTGCTCCTTCTGGCAGCCCAAACACAGACCTGTCTGAAGACATTACAACATCCAAGCTGGCAGAGAGCTCCTTAAACTGCCCTCAGCCCCTCAGAGGAGCCACCAGCACCACCTCAGCAGGGTTTGCTGGCACCTGCTTAGAGACTCCAGCCGGCTCTTCCAGCCCTGCACAAGGGAAAGGTGACACAGGGACCACTCTCCAGCCTCCCTGTACCAGCAGGGATTTACACACAAGCCAGGGCTTTTAACAGCCAGGACTCCATGGTGCTCTTAACAGTTTTTCCAAGCAGCCTGTGGGCTTGGACACATTTCCCTGCTCACTAGAGGAAATACAGTTTGGGCTTTTCCCTTCCAGGGGCAGGCTCAGAGCCCCACGTGCCTGCAGCTGCATCACCAACAGGGACCACCTGAGTCTCGTCCCTGCTCTGCTGCTGCCCCTGGGACAGCATGGGGAGCTCTTGGTGGGACAGGCACACCCCGGGCTCTCTCACCCACCAGGTTGTGGTTGCACAATCAAGCAGCCTGCTCCTGGCAGTCACAGCAGCAATGCCATGCAGCTCTCGCTGTCTTTCCTTGCCACAGGTCAAGCCAGGCCAGCCCTGAGGCAGGGAGATGCCTGGCATGGCCTGTCTCCCTGGCAGCCAGGGCAGCACCTCAGGGAATCGGATTAGGGATTAGCTCCTGGAGCCCCAGCAGTGACAGTGAGCTAAAACTGAGCCTCACCTTTGTTTCACCTTTCTCAGGTTTTGAAAACATCGAGACTAGGCTCCACACAAAGATCTTGCCCTCTGCAGCCTTGTCACCCACTCCTGTCACTCTGTATGCACCAGAGGCACGGTTCCCAGTGCACAAAGCCCAGGTTTTGCCAAGGCATTTGAAAATAAAGGAACAAGCCCAGCTGTTCCATAAAATCAACTGGCCTCGTGTTCCCTGTTCCATGCTTTTGGGTATCCAGCACAAATTCAGTGAGGCTCTCCCATATGAAGGCTCTCCTCTTTGCTCCAAAGACAAGTTCATCAACTGAACTGAGCAAACAAGCTAAGAAGTCGTGTTCCTTCTGCCCCACTGCCAGCTAAGCTTTCCCCTGCCTGTTTGAGAGTAATGGGTGAGGCAGGGAGAGATCCCACAGCCTCCCTGAAAGTTTCTTCCATTTAACCTTTTTTAAGATTAAATCCATTTAAGCTTTTAGCAGTTTGGAGCGGTCAGAAGCTGCACCATCCCCTGCACGCCTTTTATGCTGCATCACAGCATTATTCCTTACTCCATCTGCTACAGGAAGTTACATTATTGTTTCCAAGGAAAAAGCATTCCTTGTCCCATCCTCACCTCCATGCCCTGGCTCTGTGGGCTGTCAGCAATTTCATAGAACCCCAGGATGGTTTGGGAGAGAAGGGACCCTTAAAGCTCATCTCATGCCATGGGCAGGGACACCTTCCACTGTCCCAGGCTGCTCCAAGCCCCGTCCAACCTGGCCTTGGGCACTTCCAGGCATGGAGCAGCTACAGTTTAACTGACCCAATACTCAGTTCCAACTGCTTCTTGAGGGAGCAGCTGCCGGGCTGCTGCCCACACCCACCTTCCTCAGAGAGATTGTTCTCTTTGGTCTCCTGGTCCATCTGGCGGCACCAGCCCTCCAGGCGCTCGGTCTCGGCCTGCAGCAGCTTCAGGAACCAGAAGCCGTCCCGCCGGCAGGGCCCCGCCTGCGCCGGCTCCGACGGTGACGTGGAGGAGCTCTCGAGCCAGGGGTCAGGAGGAGGGAGAGAAGAAGGCTCCAGGGCCGGGTCGTTGTTTTCTCCATAGGAGAGGTTTCTCTTAATCTGTGAGGGCTTGGCTGGTTGCCTGGTAGAGGCATCAACACCAACAGAGTTGTTGTGCTGGGGGCACTCAGCGAGGCTTCTCTCAGATGATTTACAGCTGGAGTTATTGGGCTCCTGTGTGTCAGAGTCTGTGTCCTGTTTGGAGGACATGCTGCGAGAGTGGCTGTTTCTGGAGGGATCAAAAGCCATGGTTCAATAACAGAGCTCGGCCTGGCCGGCCTCCCACACCAACAGCAAAATCCATGGCCACAGCAGAGCCTCTCCCTTGCCCCTCCTCACACACAGACACACACCACACACTCAGACAGACAGAATTATAAGGTTGCCTGCTTACTGCAGTCGGCCATTCAGACGAGAGGGCTGACGCATATCTATAATTACAGCTCGGAATTTTTTATTTAATTTCAAGCTCCCATTGATTTGGCTGTTGGAGAACAAGTGCTTTTTGCAGCGGGTGTGTGCTGTGGAGGAAGAGCTCTCTGTGGGCCCCATTCAACACCACTCAGTGGCACAAAGCAGGGCAGAAGGTCTAAGCACAAGTGGGGGAGGCACAATTTAAAATAAAAGGGAATTGCACAAGCTTGCGTCTCACTTACCGCCACTCGTCCTCTACCTGTACCCCGATGGACTGGAATTTGGTGGCTGGTGGAGGAGGCTCCTCTTTTGCCACTGGCTGAAGGCAGTCAACCTTATTGAACAAAAAAAATACAGACAAAAACAGACACAAGAACTTGTGGCTGGAATCCACGTTAGTCGACCAGGAGTGTGCACGCACACAGAGCATGCTGACACTACACGGGAGGGCTGGCTAAGGACAGGCACGAGGCTACTGCTCAGCTCTGCTCCCACCTCAGGATCAGGGCAGTGTCCTGCCAGGCTGCTGCCACCACCTGTGCCAAGAGCCCCGGGCTCTGCACGGCTGGGGCTGTGTCCCTGCGCCTGCAGCATCCCACACAGTCAAGGACCACGGCATTCAAGGGAGGACAGCGAGGTGATTGAGACTGACAGCAAAGCCTCTCTCCCAGGGATTGACACCCTGGATAAGAGGGTTAGAAGGTTTTAGGAAAGAAATCCAGGTGACTTGGGAACCAGCTCAGAAAAGGAAAAGGAGAGGAAGACAGTCAGCCTCTCCAGTGTGTTTGTCTCCCCTCGATGCCCTTTCAGGTGTTCTCTCCCACCAGCCTTGCAGAGAGGCCTTCACTGTCACCTGTCTGAACTGGCCTTGCTGAAAAGCTGATGGAGAACTTGTTCAGCATACACTGAGCAGCTCAAAGCTCAGATCCTACACTTGGAGCTGCCCAAGCTCCCCTCTCCTGGTAACCAGCACCTGGGACAGAACCAGAGCTCACAGCTACCTGTAACTGAGAAAACTGTCCCAGAGGAAGGCACAGCCCCAGAGGATGCAGTTTTGCTGACTGAAGCATGGATTTACACTACTCACTGGTTCTCATTTGACTGTGTAATCAACAGCTCATTTCCATTGATTCCCACAGAGTTAAATGCTTCCAGCAAGGGAAGCACCAACCTACTGGGAACACTGGGCAGCAAGGAATTGCTCCCTCCTGCCTGCAGTCCTGGGACCATTTGGCACTGCAGCAGCCCATCCCACATGGACATCAAGCAGAAGAGCCCACCTCTCAGGGGAGACTTGTCCCTAGAACCACGGTGGACAAGGAGAAGACTGCTGGGAAGCAATACAGAGTACAGGGCACAGGCAGACCGGCAGCAAAAGGCCTCTTCAGAGGGACTAACCCAGTTAACATGGCCCCTCTGCTCTAGAAAACATTTTAAATTTGTACTGAATGAACTCAGTTCTTTCTGGGCTGTTAAGGGAAAGTGCTGCTGTCTCTCACCCTGGGAACACTGGCAGTTATTCTGACAGGACAGTGAGTGTCTCTTGCTATTCTCAGTGAGCTCAGATGCACACCCCGTCACAGAAAAGGCACACGCTAAATGGATGGGGTAAGGACATTCCTTGGGACAAAGGAGAACAAACTATTCCATACTTGTATTCCTATAGAAGATAGCTTTCTTTTGGGGATATTCTCCACTTTAGGCTCCTCGTTAGTCAGAGTCCCTTTGTCACTTTTCAAAGTTGCATTTTTCTGAGGTAACTCTGGAGTGTCTCTGGCCGGAGTCACGACGCTGCCCCTGGTCACGCTGGGTGTCCTGGTGCTGTCCAAGCTGTCTGAGGAATTGCTGAGCCCCGACTGGCTGGTGACCTCACTCTTGTGGTCCTGGCTGTCCAGGTAGGTGTCCTGCGCTGACTCAGTGCTGCTCTGCACAGTGACAGAGATGAACGGCTTGGACGTGGTCCGAGGTGGGACGGGAGGTGGAGTCTTTTTATATGCCACTAGGCATGATGAACCTGCAGGGAGGGACAGGGAGAACGGAGAACGCAGGAGACAGGTTGGAGGGAAAGAGATACAGTGGAAGAGAGAGAAAAAGCAGGTCAGTTACGACATCCAAGAGGAGCCTCCGAGCAGCAGCTGGAGGCAGAGGTGCAGAACCAGCTCACAGGCAGCAGCTCACGCCGGGGACCCACACCAAAGCATAGGAGAAGCGAAGGCAGAGCCAGAGCTAGCTTGCAAAAGAAGTCAAAAGGAATACCATGATGCGTGGAAATCTGGAAATGGAGAAGAGGGATAGAAAAGCCTCCCAAGAATGCTACAGGGTTTGGCAGGTGTAAGCCTCCACAGTGGGGAAATATTCTTTGGCTAAACCCTATGTTTTAGTGTCCTAGTATGGCCAAGTGTCTCAGTTCTTTGTCCCATCAGTTGACAAGTTTCAGTGTCTGGATCAGGGTGATGGTTTTTCCTATAAGAATGGAAAGAAGCCATAAAATGTGTTAGATGTTGATGGCAGGAACACACATTTGAAGCCCCTGACAAGCCCAGCTGCTCCACGCCAGGGGAAAAGACCCAGGAGTGGTGAGGCTGCTATTCCATGGCCCCAGATCCAAGGGGCAGCAAGGCTGGAGCTGTGTGCCCAGCACACACAGAACATATGTATGGAGAGGTGTGTGGCTGGCCACACGAACCAGGACAGCAACCACAGCCCCAGCCTCCTCCTGCCTCTGGCTGGACAGGATGGAAGTCCACCAGTGAAAATACATGTAAAATACAAGTGAAATCCATGGGGATCCTGCAGCAGCTGTGTTCAGGCTCTCAGATTGCCCAGGATACACAAGCCCCTGAGGCCACAGCCCCTCTCCAGCTGCTGTCCAGCCAGGACAGGCTGCACAGGGCAGGGCATGACCAAACACACTGACCAGCCACCCTCCCACACACAAGTGACCCCCTTTATCCCCCTACTCCTGTACTCTTGGTCCTCCTCAAGTCACCAGACTCCCTTTCTTAGCCTACCTTTGGTTCTTCCCATTAAGTCCTGTGCAATCCCAAATTGCTTTTTCCCTGCACCCCACAACACATCCCAGCCCTTTCCAGCAGCCTCCTTAGTCCCAGAGATCTGCAGTTACTCCCCATGTCACACCTGCCTCACCATTTCCAACAGAGCTGAAGCCAGAGGCAGTCCTGAGCATCCCTGGGAGCCACATTCCCTGTGGGGCCATCACAGAGCTGCCCCACGAGCCTTACTGACAGTATGTGGACATGCCTGCATTTACACATCCTACTATTTACCATATTAAGAGCTAAAGCTCCACTTCAAAGGAGGAACTAAAAGGGAGGAATTACAGAGGAGATCTGTTTCCAGCAGCATTTCTGTGCCCAGAGATGCTGAGCAGCACCTGGCAGAGGAGAAATGAGAGGCCTGTGCAGGGCTGCCAACCCAGCTGCCTCCAGCCTGGATGGGCACAGCTCAGAAAGCACCGAATGCATCCCAGCTCCCTGAGGCCACTCCACCAATCCCAGCACAAACAGAGCAGTGTCCTGATGGCAGGAGAGCAGGATCCATCCCACCACCCATTGCTCTCTGACTCACACGGGTGAGGGGTGACCTCAGTCCCCCTGCCAGAGGTGCCTGATGTGGAGCACCATCTCCAACAGCAATTCCCTGGCCCAGTCTCATGGCCTGACTCACACAGGCCATCCCAGTGGGGCAGTGTAGGAGCAGCCTGACCAGAGCCATGGCAGAGGCAGCCCTGCATCAGCTGTGTCTACACCCCAAAACAACAGGTTACTCCTGTTCCTTCACCAGGACTACAGCAGCCACTGGCCAGGGCAAGCCAGAGCCATCCCAGCTGGCAGAGGTGAAAGCACATCACATGTCCCTTCAGTTAAATACCTCCCCATGGCCCCTGTTCTTCTCCAGGGACAGTGCCCAGGGTGCCCTGCGACCCACAGCCCCTGTGACACCGTCCTGCTTGGAGCTGAACTGGCCACAGCCCTTGGTGGCTTGGCTGGCACAGTCACCATGAGCTCAGCCCAGCTCCCCAGCTGGTGTGGATACTGCCAGGGCTAGGACTGGAAAGGAAATTGATGGCTATTTGACATCAAACAACCCAAAACAAGGGGAGGGCACAGCAGCACAGAGAGTTTCTGGGGCAGATCAGTGCTGTCCAGGTCAGTAAGCCAGACCCAAAGTAATTCTCCACTTACCAAGAGACAGCACGAACACTGTTGGTGCTGCTCTGTTAAAGGGGGAAACCACAGCATCCCCCCGGCCTGGCCCTGGATCCCTTCGTGCCACCTGGCTGGGCTGAAGGGCAGCACAGGCTTTGCTGCAAGGGAAACACCCGGGGCCCAATAAACCATACCCCTGTTCATGGATCTGTGTTCAAAGGGCTGACCAGCCACAAGTACATCCAAAGCTCTCAGAACCAGTGCAAATGACAAACACGAAGGCATCAGGAGCTTTGAACAACTGGGAATGCATTAGTTAGTGCAACTGCAAATTAACCTCTCTGAAGCCCTCTGCAAACAGGAAACAGGACTTCTGACTGCCCAGCAAACTCAGAAACCACACCTTGCTAGGACAGGCTTCAAAAGCCAAAGTCAGATCAAGCCCAACCAGAACAGTCTGTCCTTGGCCCCCAACACAAGGCTGAGCTAAGGTTCAGTACTTTCTGCATCTGTGGGAAGAGACAAGACTTGAGGAGACAAGAACATCCCAGTGTTTCCACAGGAAGAGAAGCAGGCAGCATTCCCTCCTGGCTCTGAGGCCGATGCCACCAGTCAGGAGCCTTCCAGTTGCCAACTTCCCCCTCCAAAGGGCTCCAGCTCAGCAGGCACAGATCTACTCTGGACTCGCTGAGGTCACACGTATTTTAAAATCAGCTTGTGCTGCAATGTGGAATTACAATTCCTGTGGGCGCTGGAGCAGGACCTCCCTCTGCAGAACGAGCAGCTCAGTTTGCTTGGGAATACCATCCCTGCTCCAAAAAGGTGTGGAACAACAGGAGAACATGGAAGCCATGCTTAAGCTTCCAGTTTTGTAGCACTAGGCTCTTCCTGCTCACAGGACCTTCCAAGGCTAATTTCAGCAAGCAGCTGGAATTCACAGCATGCTGTGGATGATTGATTTTGTGGAGAAGGATGTTTGTTTATAGTCTTTCTTCTGTAATTATTTTTAGAGAGCGGCATGTTTCCAAATTAGCACCTTGCACTTGCCCTCAGGGACTTGGGCAATTGCTGGGCAGAGAAGCTGTTTGCAGAGCCTTACAGTGGAGAGTCCTCTGGACCCTCAAAAACCAGCTGGGCATGCTGGGATCCTCTCCCTCTCCTTCCAGAGGCATTTGCTTCTTGGAAGACTAAAAGTAGAGTCGTAAGAGGATGTGAAATCCAGCCCGTGCCCACCCACCAGGGCTGCCAGTATCTGGCAGCAGCACCAGAAGTACAGCCAAGGTATTTGGGGTCAGATTTAAGCACCACAATTGCCCTCAAGTGTGTCTGGCCTGAAGTGCCAGTGCTCTGCTGCTGATTCAATACAGCCTGGTGACATTTCCAACCATTCCAGGAACTTCAAAGACCTACTCAAACCACCCTTATTTTTGTTAAATCATCTCACAGGAACCCCAGCCACGGTCAGCTGTGCAGGCAGGTTCACCTGCCCTCAAACATCAGCAGGGCTGGCTGCTATCCCTGTGCTGCTCCAAGCATCCCCCTTTCCCCGTGGGAAGGGCTGCAGGAACGACCTCATTTTCACATAGAACGCTCTGAAATAATCTCTCCTGCAAGACAAGCTCATTTGCCTTTTAAACAAAACAACCATAGTATCATCCTCCAGCAAATGGCATCAGTGGCACTATCCCCTGGGAGATTCCAGCTGCAGGGCTTTGGGCTGGCCTTTGCCACAGGTCTCCCGGCTGGAAGGAGCTGCTTTGGGAGGCAGTTTCCAATAGGAAAGGGAACTGGAACAACCGCATTCCAAGCGACCTGACCTCTGACTTTCATCAGCTCAGGGAACACTTCAAGGTTGGAGCTGTAATGAACTGTAGGATGTTTTATTTGTAGAGAATCCAAGAGAAAATGGGCC
Organism: Rhipidura dahli; assembly: GCA_013399225.1. Classification (NCBI taxonomy): domain Eukaryota; kingdom Metazoa; phylum Chordata; class Aves; order Passeriformes; family Rhipiduridae; genus Rhipidura; species Rhipidura dahli. The sequence goes on along the minus strand of VXAC01002807.1, from coordinate 316,242 downwards.
CCAGTAACAATTTGTACCGAAGACAATGCGGATACATGGATTTTATGGTTCACATCAATCACTTCAGACCTGATTTCTCTCCTTCTGCACACTGAAGGTCAAGATACCTGCACCAGTTAGAGGTACTGCTGGGAAACCTACCCAAATTTTGTTAGTCAACAGGAAAATAATACAAGTCAGAAATCACAGAGGCCTGGGTTGGAAGGGACTTTAAAGCTCATCTTGTCCCACCCCTGCCATGGGCAGGGACACCTTCCACCGTCCCAGGGTGCTCCAAGGCCTGTCCAACCTGGCCTTGGACACTGCCAGGGATCCACGGGCAGCCACAGCTCCTCTGGGCACCCTGTGCCAGGGCCTCAGCACCCTCACAGGGATGATTTTTTTCCTAATCTAAGTCTCTTCTCTTTAAAACAATTTCTGCTTGTCCTATCACTATCTGCCCATGTGAAGTCACATGGCTCTCATATATTTCCATCTAGACATGATGGGAAATGCCTGTGAAGATGCCACCTCTTGATCTGACAGAATGGCTGTCTATAGAGTGCTGGAGGAGTTTTAAAAGAAATTTTACAGTGGTTAAACAAAACTCCTGGAAAGCAAAGTCAAGTGACTGCATTTGTTCAGAGAGACAGTTCATGGAAATGCTATAAATACCTCCTGCCTCAGTGCTTTCCCTTTGTAAATCTCAGTAGCACTGATTTTTGACAAACTAAAAATCTCACCTTGGTACTACACAGAGGTAACAGACACCTGATGGTACCCATGAGTGGGCTCTGGGAGCCAGGGAAGGGCTGTGGGCTCTCCTGCCAGTCCTCACTCCAAGCTGCAGGGTGACCCCAGGAACAGCAGCATCCCGGTGCAGACAGCTCCCCAACAGCACAGCCCAAACCACGTGCCACCTCCGTGGTGGTGCCCACGGAGCCCTGCAGAGTGCCCAGCCCAGCAGCGCCCTTTAACTCTCAGATGATCCCAAGAACACCATGAACACTTCCCCAGCTGTTTCTGCTTGTCACAGAGCCCATACACAAGCCAGGCTGTGCTCGTGAGTCAGAGGACAGAGATTCCCCAGCAGCTCCTCCCAGGCAGCAGCACCAGGGAAGAGCCCTCTCACCTGCTGTGCTGCATAAACCCAGCCTGGACTCCCAAATCACCTTGAGTACTTCTGAAGGAGGTCAGAGGAGAAATTCAACATTCCCCTTACTATTGCCCTACCCAGCCTGAGCCCCAGCACGGCCCAGGCAGAGCAGCTGGGACAAGGGGACCACTGCAGGCTGGGTAACCTCTTGTAACCATGTAACGCTCTTGTTCCCAGGACAGAGAGGCAGGCCTTGGCTCTGTGCCACAGGACACCCCCAGCCCGGCCCCCGACTCCAGGCAGAAGCAGGAGCACCCCGGCAGTATCAGGGAGCACAGCAAAGGGCAGGTGGGTCTGCAGCAGGGACCAAGGGGAGATGAGGGGCAGCAGGCTGGAGTCACACCCTGACACTCCAAGGCAGAAGTGTCACTCTGAGCACTGCAGCTGTTCCCACCAGCAGCAACAGAAGATGGGCAGCCCTCACTCAGAATTACACCCCAGTCACTTCTCCTGACCCATGGGAAGTGGCTATTTCCCCCTGAACAGCACCAACTCACTCGTGAGACAAGCACAGAGCAGGGAGATGCCCTTCCTGAGCACCACTGCTCCCACACGGGCTGGGAGCAGCCTCCACCCAGCCCCACCCGTGCCTGACCCATGCTGCAGCTCCCCCTCGGCACATCCTGGGTCTGCAGGACTACATTTCAGCTCTCTGGCATTTTATAACTTCTTAGCTTTAAGCAAACACCTTCCTCAAAGCCCTCCCTGAGCAGCCAGAGAGGCTGTCACAGTATTTAACAGACCTGTACCAACAGGTCTCTGCTGCCCAGCTGGGAGACACTTCCAGGTGCTTGTCCAGCGAGCACACAGCTGGCAGAGATTTGTTATCCCTTGCTCCTGTTCAGGTCCAGCACACCCTGCTCACAGCACTCCTGCACACTCCAAAGGCTCTGCTGGCAGGACAGTATTTTATCACCCATGTCTCCATCTGGTACCTGGTGTCAGGGAAAAGGGGACTGCCCTTCACTTGCCTGACCACTGCCAAGTACAGCAAGTTCCTGCATGTTGCTGAAATGAAAGAACTGAACATATCTGCAGAGAAAGGACCTCAAACTCAAGGCAGCGTCTCTCAAATGTTGCAGTCAGAAGCAAACACAGAAGCAAAGGGCTCTCTCTGAACATCAGCTGTGTGTTTGTAGACCAACAGTAGAGCTCTCATCCAGACATGCACCACAGAATGCTCTGCACAACCATTTGTGTTCTCTGGTCAGCTGTGACTGAGATGCCCTGAGGGACAGCTGCAGGCCTGGTCACCTCAGAGCCACCACGCAGGGTGACCAGGGATGCCTGGGGCAGGCACAGGGGCACTCAGGGCTGCATGAGCCCCAGCAGCCACTTGTAATCACAGTCCCAGCACTTTGGGAGGGAACGTTTAACCAGAGCAGGAAAGGCTGAGGGCTGTGAACTCTTTGCATGAGGGACTTTGGAATTTTCAATGAACCAGAAGTTTAAGCATCATGAAGATGCTCCAATTTGGAATTACTGAGCGCAGAAATGATAACAAGCACTGATACACTGAGAAATGTTATACTGGGAAGGCAAGGCAGGTTGCTTTTGTAAAAAAAAAAAAAAAAGCCTCTTGGAGAAGGTCACGAATTTAAAAGAGCCATAAAACAACAGAAGACACCCCCCAAGAATAGGGTACCTTACACTGCTGGCTCCTGGCAGATCTGGCCATCCCTCCTTTCAGCACAGCCTGCTGCAGAGTCAGCAGGGACACAGCAGATGCTGCAGGGGACGCCAGCCACAGGCACTCCCAAATGCAGCTGCAGCAGCTGACACTGGGGCTGCTGTGTGTGCTAGAGGAGACACTGATTTTTCCTCACCCTCCCAAAGCGACTGTCATGGGTTTTAAAGCGAGTTGAAGCCATGGTGAGCAGCTCCACCCTGCTCCAGCCACACATGCAGCCAGTGTCCTTCTGTCCTGGGGGCTCAGACAGGTCTCCAACACAGCCAGCACAGGGCAGCAGTGAAAAGGAGAATTTGCTGCCTCTCCCTGCCCCAGGGGTTAATTCATTAACAACCACCAAGGTCCCCAAACCCAACCATTCTGCATCAAGAAGTCACCGAGTGGGAAGAGAAAAGCCCTGAGCACGGTGCCAGGAGGAGCAGACCTGCATCTCTGATGAGTTGGGGTGCCTGATCCCCAGGGACGGGGTCCCTTGCCAGCTCACTGCCCATTTAGAGCTGGCACACACTTTTTCCACAGAGGGGCTGGACTGAAGGGATGGTCTATCACTTCAGTGCTCCTCAGGCTGCTTATCCCCTCAAAACCCCTCACTAATGAGGGCTGATGCTTTTCACACCAAAGAGGTGCAGCAGCAGAGTAGTGGGAGCCCAAGCTCCCAGAGCCCTGGGATCTCTGATCAACAGCCACACTCCTGGTGTCCACCCAGCCCAGGACCCTGCACCAGGAATGCAGCACCAGAGTCCCCAGCAGCACCTGGACTGTGCTGCCAGGCGGGCACAACAGAGTCACCAGAGATTCCTCCTGCTGCCAGATCCTTGCTGGCCCCTTCAGCACAGCCAGGGCTGCCAGAGCAGCTGAGAGCCCACCCAGGCAGGCCTGGAGCTCCATCCCCATGGCCACGCACAGCCCTTCCCCTTCCCTGGACACGGGCACCCTGTGGCACAGGATGGTGAGCAGAGGCCATGGGAGAATGGCCAGTGGAATTCTAATCCCATGGCAGGTTTTATAGGAGTGCAAAGCTCTGGGCAACAGGAACCCAGCTGGGCTTTCAGGCCACGCCATTTCTCCCTGCTGGCCTTTGTGCAGAGGATGCAGAAATGCATCCCTCGGTGCCAAGGAGCCACCAAGCCATGAGGCCCAGGGCTTGCTGCATCACCCAGCAGCCTGTTTGCTACAGACACCTCATCCTCACTTCAGCACCTCCTCCCTCACAGCTCCAGAGAGCTCTGACCCCGTCCAGAGGCATGGCAGGCACAGGGGGACGGAGCAGGTCCCTGGCTGCAGCAGAGTGGGGATGCCAGGATAGGGGCTGAAACCTTCCTGTGCACACAGGAACCAGGAACAGGGGAATAGGGAACACAGAGAACCCACACTGCCACTTGTCCTGCCTCTGCAGAAGGCAAGGGAGCCCTGCAGATACCCTGCCTGCACATGTGCACAGAGCAGCCAGTCCTCTTCAGAGGGGCATCAGGAAGGGGCTCAGCTCGGAACCAGCCGTGCTACAGAGGATATCTAGAGAGAGCAGGCACTTCCATCAGCTCCTGGCACTGGAACAGGTCACACAGACTTTCCTGCAGCCAGTGGCAGGTCAGAGAATGCAAGACTGGGCAGACTGGGGCACACAGCACCTCACAGAGCCTGCTTGGCAGCTCAGCACCCCACCACTCCACTCCCAGGGCTCCATGGGATACCAGGACCACTTCAGAATTATATGGACCACATCTTAATGAGCACGTATCAGCCAAAAGCTCCTCAGACAGTGAGACAAGCTGTGCTGAAAGGTGCTGCCACAACAAGAGCAGCAATCCTTTTTGCTGATGCACTGAAGCATCATCCACTTCACCCTCCTGATACAGAGACCTGTGCCTGCAGCATCTCAGCCAGATGTGACAAAAAAAGCTCAGCAGCAGCACAAGGAAGTGTCCATTGCACTCAACCACACACACAGGTGGTCAGTGCAGCAGCACAAGCACGCAGTGCCAGGGCAGCTCTAACACCATCAGCCAGCAGGTCAGAGACAAGAGGGGCCTGCTAGCAGAACAGAAGAGGTTCACAACTGAAGGTATCCAGAGATTTGCATTCCAGAGAGTGCGTCTCAGGAATAGCACTTAGTGCAGGCAGGCCCATCCCTCCTTGCTTTTAAACACTCACTGTGGCGGTCCCAAAATGCCGATTTTGCTGCTCTGGGACTGCAGGGTCTGTTCTGCCAACTGCACTCTGCAGCTTTGTGTCTGGGCTGGTTTGGGCTCTGCAGCCCTGAGTGCCTCTGGGAGAGAGGCATGGGACATTCCCGACCATGGATAACAGGCAGGGAGGGGAAGGGAACTGGGCTGAACTGGGTGCCACAGAATTCCCATCCCACAGCAGTGACCAGTCCCTGCACCCCTCTCACTGTTCAACGCTGCCCTTTCTGCAAGGTTTCCTCAGGGTTATCCAGCACAGACATAGAATTAGGGCATAACTGTGAACCAGACAGGAATTAGCCAGCATCACCAGGTCACAGGCTGCTCCCCTATCCCTCCTCCACATGGGATGCTATCCTGCTGCTCTGCAAAGCAGCAAACTGCAGGGAGTGGGGGATGCCTTTGGAGGAGACACATAAGGAATGACGGCAAACCCTCCAAGTACCCACTGCTGTAGCCACTTCTAAGTGCACAGAGGGTATCAGCATTCATCATCAAGGTGTTTAGCATAATTAGGGAGGCTGATTTAGTTTTTCTCCAAGCTAGCAGTTCATAGAATCTCCTGCAGAAGTAAGTTCCACCAGCAAATGATGCACTGCATGAAATATCCTCTCCCTTCACCATCACTTCATGCATTGCCACATCACTTGGAGGATGGCATATGTGGATGCTTTTAACTCGCTTCCCTGCCACTGCAGAAGTCCAGGGAATCTCAACACACCTCCTCAAAGTCACAGTCAGTCAAAATCCATATGGCCAGAAATGGCTGGAAACCATGGCAAACTGAATCTCTTCTTGTCTATGTCAGAGCTCAGCAGCTCAAATGGGCTATTTCAGGTTATACTGATTGCTGAAGCCCCAAATCCAGGCATTGCCAAGCATTTGCTCATGTGTCACAGGAGACACATCTCAAGTTCTCCTTGTACAGGCAGCAAGCTGCACCTTGAGCACAAAAATAAGTGCAATAACTCAAGTCTTGCCATCTCAGACAGGTGAGTGTGTCAGTCCATCACAGCACAAACAGCACTGTGGCTCTGTGGGACTCACCACACGCCTCCCTCTCAGCCCAGGGACCTTCCCCCAGCCCACCAGGAACCACTTTGTCCAGGACTTTTTAACAGCTCCAGGAACAGGAGTTGCTCCCCTACAGCAGAATCACACCTAAGGCTTTGAGGAACCAAGCTCAGTGTGGTCCACAGAAGGTTTTGCAAACCCTGCCTAGCTGCTGAGGCATTACTGGCACATTCCCACTGGTGGACAGAACTGGAAGTGGGGTGGAGGGGTTACCATCATTTTAAGTGTGCCACTAAACACTGTTCACAGAAGAGCTGGCCAAGAGGGTGCTGAAAACACTGATGGCAGCCAGCAGCTTGTCAGCACACAGTGTGATAACTGGAACAGGCCTGTGATGATGGCAGCAATCGCTGAGTTCCCCAGCACAAATGGGGCTCCCAGGGAATTGCTCCATCCCCAAGAACAGAAACAGCCAACAGTTCTGTAGCCTACCTAAAATTTTGAGAAATTGCCACCATTGCTGTGAACAAACACCCCCTCCCCCAAGGTAAGAATTAATTTCTCCATCACTTTGTTCAGCATCAGGATTTTTATCATAGTTCTCGGATACTGTATCCCAAATTTTACCTGGTGCAGGAGATCTGCTACCCTCCTTTGCTCACAGAAGACATTCTGCTGTTTTAGGCAAGGGCAAGCACTCAGTGATGCCACCAGGAGCAGCAGAGGTGGCTTTCCCAGGACATTATGAAAAACCCTCCCCACACCCAGATGACGAGGGATTCTTTGTAAACCGAAAACAAACCCCACCCTGAAGCCATAGGGCCAGGGAAAGCACGTGTCAGCAGCTGAGGAGACATCACTGAGCAGTCTCTGCACCTGGGAGATGGGAAGGCATAGGGCTGGACTCATCTCCCAGTGAAAAATTCCAGCCTTTAGTCAACACTCTTTCCACTTGGACAGTGGCTGTCAGACAGCCAGCAGCCAAGATTTACATCTTCAAAGCTACAATCATCAAGAGGTTTTAATAGCCAGATTCAATTGAAGCTATTTCCTCCCTTAAGTATGTACAAACCAAGATGTGGCAACATTATGCTAATACTGAAGAATCAAAGTCAAAATTGCTGGGAAACTCCTGTTGGCTGAGGCACAGGACAAGCTTTGCATGTTAGAGAAAGCTCCTCCATATTCTATTTCACTGTTTAACATGGCATTATCCATCAGATTTTAAAAAATCACATGAACACAGAAAAGGCTGGAGCAGGCTGCTCCCTCTCCATTAGCATTAAATTTGACAGTGGTTCAGCTGTTGCAGCACAGTCTGGTCTGATCTGGAGAGGAAGGGAAGTCCTCAGACTCAGAGCAGGCAATTAAGCAAATATTCCAACCTTTTATTCCCTTTGGGTAGGGTGCCAGGACGCTTTGGAGAGCTGTGCTCGTTGCTTGGATTACCGAGGGCTCCCACCTGATATAACCGTGGACCCTGCAGAGCACAGAGCTTTCCTCCCTGGTGACAGAGGCACACCATGTGTCCCCAGTGCCACTGCTCACACTGATCTCCCAGAGGCCAGGAGTTCCCCGCTCTGATTCCCTAAGAATTTCAAGTCTCACAAGCACTCCCTGAACAATGGCTACCCCAAGGAAGGGGGTATCCGGAGCAAACTCAGCACTTTCTGGAATACTTCATTTCAGGAATCGAGCAGGCATCTGACAAAAGAGCCACTGTGCAGCTCCAGCTCTGCAATCAAAGAGCACAGCAGATCCCAGGCACGCACCCAGAGCCTCCTCCAAGCACATCTGAGGCTCCAGTATCTGTGACCTACATAGCTTCCAGCCAAGTCTGCATCTTCACAGCTCGGTCTGCTTTTCCTGCAGGCTCCAAAACACCACGCTTCTGGTTCACAGGCTAGAAGAGTCCCCATCAGCTTTCAAGTCAGAGCTCAGACCACCACTTAGCCACAAGTATGGGTAGCAGGTCTGGATTCAGGGGTGCAGTACCTGTTTGCTCACACACCCGGCCCCTCCAGCCTGCAGAACCTGCCGTGAAGGTATGCCAAGGATCTTAGACTACTGACGAGGAAAGGGACACGAGAAAGGCCAGAGCACAGCTCTCTTCACCACATCTAGTGAACTGATTCAGTCTTAGGCCACAGAGCTGAAGGCACTGGCTTACTCATGCTGTTCCCATGGCATTGGGACCTACTCCCTTCTGTCCCGCTGTCTGGAATTCAGAATGTGACAATGACTCCCTGGCCTCCCAAGGAGGGTTATCAGCGAACCCCAGCCTCCAGCAAAAGCACTGAACACCACCGGAGCACTCCCTGCTGCTTTCAGGAACCTGCTCGCTGTGGAACAGATCATTTTCCTGCCTTGGAAGCTAAGTGCCAAAAGCCTTCTTGGCTCCAGTTCCCACCTAGCTTATATTTATTCCTGTTTCCAAATGAGCCATCTCTCCCTCCACTCCTTTCAACTTAGCAGTTGTATAACTCCAGCTACAAACAAAATAAACACCATCCACACTGAATTCTGAAATCTTAGTGTGTTCTGCAGGATATTCCAAAATGCTTCCTCCCAGGACTTCACCTGTAAACACCAAGTACCAAGCAGCAGGTGAAGCAGAGGCATTTTTGCTTTTCCTCCTCTTTGGCTCGGCACTGGATGGTAAAGGGTGAATGGTGGGGTGGGGAGCAGGTAACAAGTGATTTAGAGTAGCTCAAGAAAGGTGATGAGGATGACCCAGCCAGACTGTTTTGAAGGTATTCCTCCAAGAGACAGTTTACCAGAGTTGTCTTTGGAAGGAGCCACTCCTTGGTCATGCACAGCAATGGGACTTTCCCACAAAACAGCGTTCACCTGTCTCCCAGAGCCTGAAGGGCATCCAGAGCCTGCTGGAAAACACACCAGCCCAGCTATTCCGTAGTCCAAGGAGCTCTCAACACATCACGAGCAGCCTTGAAGGACACCTATCCACAATGCTCTGTTTTCCTGCCAATTTTTAGTTCTCCCTCCCAGCACGTTCCACAGGGCCCTCAGGCACCTGCACCCACAGCAGGCACCCCAAGGAGCACCAGGGCTCAGGAACGCAAAGCCCCTGCTCCAAACAAGCACCTTTGTCAGCTCTAAAGTGACCTAAGCAGGAGTGCAGCGGGGCCACGCAATCTAACAGAAAACATCAGTCCAAGAGACATTCCAGACATGAATTTATGGGGCTTTTGCTACAGGTCTTGAGAGTTACGACCCTACCCAAGAGCTGTGTGCCAGCCTTTGAATGCCCTCAAAGGTTCAGCGGGCTGGTGATATTCTAACCACGTACCCACCCCTTCCCCTTGCTCCCAAGCCCAGGTCCCAGTGCTCTGGCAGCTGTTCCAGCTCCAAAGCACACAGGGCAAGTTCTTCCTGCAAGGGCAGATGGAGGGAACAAATCAAACTGCTCCCTGCAGACACCTCCTCACCCAGCCAGGGCCAAAATGGTTTTGGAGAGAACCAGCTCAAGGTTTCTAAAACCTGACTACCAAGAGCTGACACACCAAAGAAAGGATGCTGGAATTCAGTTCTCCAGGAAAAATCCCACCTTGACACTTCTCTGAAAATCCCAGCCAAATTGCAAAGATTGCCCAGGGCTGGAGTTATTCCTCCACTTGGCCATCTCCCCACACTTGGCCTGGGAACAATTTTAGACTTGGAATGCATTACTGCATTCAAGCAGCCACTCCTTGTCATGTCAGTTGTCCAACCCCCAGACCAGCTGGAGGATGAAATTCCTAGGAATAGCGAAATGCCAATCTTTGGATGCAGGGCTTTCCAGGGCAGTCACCAGCTTGGCCTCTGCTGGGTTCAGCTCAAAGGCATTGCTGAGAACAGCTACTGTGGCCTCCCAGGACAGACTGACTGTGTCAGCTACTTGGGGTTAGTCCAGCAGTGCTTTCACCTGAAGTGGCCTCGTGAAACAAGAACCACCAGCCAAAAATAACCCAACAGTGAGCACAGACACAGAGCAGCACTGAGCTTGTGGGATACAAGGATGGGATCAAGGAGCAGGTCTCCAACTGTCTGCTCCAGGGGTTTGTCTGCAGAAGGAATCCTCCATCAGACTGTGGCAAAAAACACCAGGACACGGTGCCAGCAAGGGGGACATGGCTGGGAAGGACAGAAGGACACTGCTCTGCCCTTGTCACTCCAGGGCGAAGCAGAGAGCACACCCAGGCACAGACCCTCAGCACATCCAGTGGTCCCAGTGTCACCTGTACAGGGACTGTGCACTTGGGGTCACTTCCAATGTGACACCACATTGGGAAACAAACCCACCAACCCCTGCTGCTACCTTTTCCTGGAAAGCCCTTCCAAGAGAACATTGGGGGCTGTTTACGCAGCAGAGGCCCAGTTTCAGAGGAAGCGCTGCCCAGTCAAGTTTCTTGGATCTGGGCTGTGTCAGAAGCCTCAAGACAGACACAGCGGCTACTGACTGAAGATGAGGGTCAGTGGAACAGGATGACTGCACCAGACATCTCCTCTGTGGGGCTCTGGCAAGATGAACATTGTGAACTTGCTGTCAGCAAGAGACTGACCCAGCAGGGACAAGTCCTGTCCAGTGCTGGAAACAGGGAGGGCTTAAACTCCCATTGCAGCCGAGGTTACTGGGGACCTGGAGCTCATACTGCAGGAGTAATTGTCTTCCTCAATACACCTGAAAAACCCACTGCTCTCAGCTCTGTCACTATATGACAGCAAGAGAAAAAATGTCCTTTATCCCCCAACATCCCTTCCAAGGCCAAAAGCAACCACAAACACTTTTGAAGATAAATTAATGGTGCACTGCAGCAAGCAAAGACATGGGACAACAACAATCAAGTGCCTTTAATTTTCACGTCTGACTTCTTGTGTTTCCAATGGCACAGAGCTGGTGTTTCCAATTGCAGGCAGCTCCTGCCTGCTCCAGCCTGTGCCAGGACCCCAGTCGAGGGGGCTGGTGAACCCCAGAAACACGCAGGGCCCAAAGTGCTGCTGCCCTGCCCCAAAGGGCCCCCACGCTGCTGCAGGGTGGGGCTCCACCTGCTCCAGGAGCATCCCAAACACACTGGAGGTGCCAGCTGCTCTGGGATTAGCCTCTTATGGCCTTTCAGGGAGGCAGAGCAGCTTGGCCAGCCCTTCCCACAGTGCCCATTCCCCACGTGCTATGGCTGGTGCCTCGAGCAGCACCATCACACCACCAACGAACCCTGCTCTCAGGGTGTTTCTATTCCTGTCCCAGACATGCAGCAGACACAGGATGCCTATGAGATGACAGCAGACAAGCTTCATACCTACAAGCCCAAGGCTTGAGATGGGGAAGACAACTTTGCATTAAAGCAGCCATAGAAAAAAAGAAGAATGACAACCCCATTTTAGCAAGAGATTCAGTTCTATTCTTTAGCTGTAACCATGACACACAGCCCAGCTGAGGAAACAAAACAGCAACACATTATTTTGGATACTGCTTTGTAAACAGATGCGTGGCCAGTTATCTAATTGTGGGAACATGGATGTGAGTAGGCTTGGAGGGAGCAGCAGAGCACTTGCAGGGTTATTTCACTGCAAGCTCACAGCAGTTTGCACCATCTCCATCAGGAAATTTCCATGGACTGCAATGTCAGCAACTTGTGCTGCAACACACCTGGGAAAATCTGTGAGGTGCCACCTCCCTTGGGTACCACAGCACTGGCCCCTCCTACTCAGGCCACTAACAGATACAACCAGGAAGACAGTTACAGGAGGTATTTCCTCAGCTAATTGCTAATTACATTAATTGACAAGACATCTGACTCAGCTGCTCTGGTGGAAGCTGGGCCTCCTTCTCCCTGTAGCAGGAATGCCTTATCCGTGGGGAGAGGGCGTAACAGCAGTGAGTCACCTCACAGACACACAGGCCAGCCCTAGGACAGAGCTGAGGCCAGCACAGCCTCCTGACTGCAGGAGGATGTATCTGCCCCGGCAGCTCACTCCAGCAGCCAGCACGGGCAGTGCTCCAGCACCACGGAGCAGCACTGAGCACACACGTTCTGCACAGGGTACCACAGCCAGCATTCCTGTGATGGGATCCATGGACAGGGACTGCAGTCACAACTGCTGAGCTCAAGGGAGAAACTGCAAGAGTAGCTCAGGACTAGGGGGGCACAGAACAGAGCACTGAACTGTGCTTGCTCTCTGCACTGCCACACAAATGTCACCCAACAGAGCTGAGGGACAGCAACAGCACTCAGAGCAGGCAGCAGCAGAACCAGGGCACTTTTTCTCCCACCTTCACCTGATCCCCTCAGTGCTGAGCAGCCACTGCCCATGCCCAGGTGCCAGATGGGCACCCACAGCCCCCTCCGCAATGCGGGGAGCTGGGGGGCTCAGGTCTGAGCTCTGTTAACATTCCATTCACGAAGGACAGAACAACCAGGTAACTTTTGGTTTCTTTAGGTCCAGAACTCATGAATGTTCCAATGTGCAACACAAATATTAGTATTGTGCTAGATTAAGTACCAGCTGTCCTGAGAGCCAGGATGACATCCCAAATCCAGCACACCCTCCCAGGCTGCTGTCTGGCAGGACACGTGCCTGGCACAACATCTTTCCCCAGGACTATTCAGTTTGAGTATTTCAGAAGTGCTCCCTGTTCAGAATTCAGGGACAGAGTTCAATGCTATGGCAGTGCTGCAGGAAACATCTTGATACAACTATATTGGGAGTTTTGGCTAAGCTGGTGAATTTTCCACAGGAACACCAGTGCACCCCAGTTCCGCAGGCACAGATGTGCACACAGCATTTTAGTGAGTGGTCAAGAATGGACTGGGAGGCTGAGTACCCCCTTCTTTACTAAAAGCACCCTAGGATTTGTCTTAAGGACTTCAGTCTGAGCTTTCCCTTTGCTCCCTTCTGCAGTTATCTTATAGTAGGAACCTGATTTAAGGCAGATTTTAACAGGGTATGAATTCACATGATCACTGGAAGCCTTGCCTTACCAGGCTGCCTTTTCTTCCATCAGTTCCATCCCAGGATGCCTGTCCTTTGCCTGTCCAGGCAGACTGAGCAGTACTCCACCTCCTCAATACATGTAGCACTTCCTAAAGCTAGAGATGGGCTCTCGCGAGCAAACGATCCTGCAGTTCCTCACCCAGGCTGTTATCAGAGGAATAATGCTCTCAGGAATCTAAGGAGAGAACTGTGTTATGGTTTAATTCAGCAGCCCCTGCCAGAATGAACCAGTGTGCTTTAGGGCTTTGCCTCTTGTATACCAGATGTCATGAGTTTCAAAACACTCAAGTTATTTGACACTTAGATTTCCCACATACAACATACAGTCTCTGTAAGGATCAGAACAGCTCTTAGTTATTGTCAGGTGTAAGAGCAATAAAGTGCAAAGAGCAACGCCATGGAGTAGTAATTGCTTCTGCAGCTGGAAAGCCCTCAGTCTGGCTGTGGCAGGTGTCAGTCAGACTTTGTCCTGCCATGTCCCACTGGCATTTGGAGTGTGCAGCCCCTGGACAGAGGGATGCTGACCTGTTGGCTCCCTTAAGTACCAGGGAACAAGACAAACTGAAAAAACCAGAAGGCACAACTTGAAACTTTGGAAGGAGACCACATTTCAAAAATCCCCCAGCCACTGCTAAGTGTAGGTTTCCCTACATTGAGACAACCCATCTGTCCCCCACTTTCCCATCCCTGTCCCCCTTCCTGCCAGTGAGCACTGTGGGGCGCTCTGTGCACCCCACCAAGGTGAGCAACAAGCACCTGCTGCCCCTCAAGACCAGAAACACAACCACAACACCAGCACACACCATAAAGCAGCTGCACTCTGAGGATCAGGTGCAGAACTGGAATCACACCACTTGAAGAGTCATTTCCCGTATCTTTGGGAAGATGGGACCAGATTTTCAATTCCTGGTGCCTAACAGGATACCAGGCAGCAGTTCAGGTGTATTAAGCACTCTGCTTTATCAATACCAGAAAAATCAGACATCCCAATCAGAAACTTCTTACTAAGGAAATTCACTTGCTTATCAGTGAGAGTTCACCATAAAGTCAGCTAAGGAATTTATTCATAAATCTCACCTGCAAGAGGAAAAACGAGTTCTATCTTCAGTTTTTAGTTACTGGAACATGCAGAAACTGTGCAGAGACCGAGTTCCCATATGCACAAGTTCCACTGCAGAACATGCAGAGTTCCCCCCTTCAGCAGCTCCCTGCTGGACTATTTCCTTCCTGCATTAGCTGCTTGAAAACCCCAACTCTGACCTTTACCACTTAGAGATGGAGGAAAACATCAACCAAGAGCTCAGAACTGCAGTCAGTGCTTCCTAGCAAGAGAACTCCACTGGCAGCCTTCTGAGCCCGTGCACTGGACCTCAACGTGTTACACAAGGCCAGCTCCAAATCTAGGCAGCCATCAGCACCACGCTCCAAGAGCGGGGCCAGGTCTGGCAGGAATCAGCTGTGCACAGGTGGATGGCTCAGAGAACCTCAATTCAAGAGGCCAGTTGAACAGCAGCCACTGTCCCTTCAAATAAAGAAGCCTGTTGGTAACCTGAAGCCAAGTGCACAGAGAGAACACGTGGAATAGGTGAGCTTAGGTGTGCCCATGGTACAGCACACACAGGCATTCCCAAACCAGCACAGGCCAGCCTCCTCCTGAACACATTCCCTCTCCAAGGAAACCTCAAAGGACTTGGAAAACCTGGGCATGGGCTTAAGCATAGGTTATGGCTTCTGGAGGTTACTTGGAATCCCAGAAAGATTTGGGTTGGAAGGCACCTTAAAGACCATCCAGTTCCACACTCCTGCCACAGGCAGGGACACCTTCCACTGGCCTAGGCTGCCCTGCCTCTGTGGCCAGGTGTGCGGGCTTTCCAGTCTATCAGCTATTCTCAAGTTTCTGGCAATCCTGCCACTCAGCCTGGACAGAGTTAAACAGCCAGCTCAGCTTTCAGCACCAGGAGCACAAAGGCGTCTGACAGCACTGCCAGCTGTGATTCCCTCCGAGCTTCAAAGTTTCTCACAGTATTGCACAACACACAGTGCAACAAGTCTGCCTAAAATATGCAAATACTACTGACACACAAGTGATTCACAGCCCTGAGGTTTGTCATGGGCTAGACAAGGAGAACTTTAAGACTGAAAGCAGCCAAGTGCCACCCTTGCCCACTCTGTGCTCACCCCACATCAGTACACAGAGTTCAGTGAGTGTGAAGAGTTCAGACACCTTGGCTCACTGAGGTATCCTCCTTCTACTGAGGGCTTAGAAAAGCCAAGACAATACAAAGAGCAAATGCATTTCTCTCCAAAGCAGCAGGAAGGACTCTCGTCTTTTGCCACTCACTGACCAGTAATCAAGAGGTAAAGAGACACCAAGGGAAAAGTCCTGATCTGTGTGGCAGCTTGCCCAGTTGGGAACCTCAGGCTTCCACACACCGAGTAACTTCACTTTTCTACTCATCTGCTTAAGAGCATCTGCCAGCTCTCCTGTTTGCTTTGAGCACAAATCCATAGTCCTTAACCTCCATCTCTGGGTGATGCTTGCAGGAGCTGTCACTTGTATAGCAGTGCACAAGGCCATGGCTGCAACAGGATCAGGCAGCTCTGGTTTCACAGCCTTTATCAGAGATCACACACAACAATCTGATGCCTGCTGCAAGCCAGGACCTGGAAACAAGCAATCTGTTGACTTCAGTCTGAACAAGCACTCAATGTCACAACACTGAACCAGCTCCTGCTGCAAGAATGCCTGAAACTTCAGCGCTGGGAAGATGTCCAGAGAGACTCTTAGCAATTTTCACTACTTTATGGTTCAGGCAGGCCATTTCCCTGAATCTCACGTATTTTTGCAGTTATTCTGCAAGATTGTAAGTGTCCACTCGCTCATTCTTCCCTTTTAAGTCTGGACACTGCTTGCCACCCTGTAGGTGACCATCTTCTACAAAGACAGCTTTTAAAACTTGTTTCAATGACAAGTCTGAATTTCAGAGGACTCAGCAGGACACCACATTAATTTGCAGAATATTAGGCTTTATGTTTCTGTTCCCATCCTCAAGCACTCAGCCTGCCTTGGTTGGCATCTCAGCTTTTCCTTCTTTTCCTTTTTCAGAGGCCAACTGAGCTTACCTGAAGGCTTCAAGGAACCTGTAGGTTCCCAGGGAAGGGGTCTGGCACAGGGGAAAGGACATCACCCAATGCATTTGCAAGGCGAAAGCACTTGCCCTGCAGCCCAAGGAGGTCTGTGCAGCCCTGCAAGGGGAAGCAGCTAAGAATTAATCCTCTAGGGCTCAAATTTGGGGGATAAGGAACTCCACACAGTCTTATTGTGAGAGAATAAACTATTTCACAGTGACTTGCTGATGTAATAAAGGAATTTGATGAGGTTAACTGTTTAGACAAGCCCATGAGTAAGGACAGAAGGACTAGCTTCCTTCCAGGAAGCAACCTATTCATAGCCTTTAATGGAAATCTCCAAATACTTGGGAATTAGTTGTTTTGCTGTATTAAGGGAAACTTCACCTCACCCTTCCCAGAGATGTAGTTCTCTACAGACACAGAAAATGGAAAACATGCTACAATACAGCTGAACCTACAAACCACACACAGTTTGTAGGCGAGTTTTTAACTCCTTTCCTGAACAGCCTGTGTGTGCTCACTGCAGCCATCAGCAGTGTCAATCTCAGACCTCCAGGCAGTTATTTTCTCCTCTGCAGTAACCGGAGTGCTGGAAATCAGAGTCAAGTAGCCTTGGAATGGCCTTGCAGCCACCAGGACAGGTGTGACCAGTGTCAGGAGAGAATGAAAACACGTCCCACCCTCTGTTTTTTGAAAGCAACTGGCCTTTCAGTCACATTTTTCTCCTAAACAGAATGCCTATCAAATGTTTCAAGGAACAGACAAGGTGAAAATAACTTTTGTCTTCATGCTATGAGCTGTTGTAGCCTTTCATCCTGAAGATCCAGCAATTAGAAAAAAAATTAGGAAAAAAAAACCAGAAAAGATGAGTCTGTCAGCAGAACTGCTGGAAAACAGTTTTGATCTTTTCAGGAAAACAGCCAAAAATGTCTCTCACACTGAAAAAGTCAACTTGTTTCTGCTACCATATTACGTGAAGCTCTGTCCTTTCTGCCTGAATACAAGGTTGCTTAAAGCAAGCAAAGCTCAAGGGAGCTGATGTACTCGCCAAGGAAGTGTCAACACTGAGAGATGGTAACTTGGAGCAGCCCCAGCCAAAACGTGCAGGTGCCATGCACAGGGTCCCTGCTGAGCAGTGGGACCAGCACCCACCACTAGGAGAGCACCCCAATCTCACCCAGAGACACCCCACAAAGAGGGCAAACCTGCCTGTCCATGCCCTAATATCAAACATTGCTAACAGAACAGTTACAGGTCACAAGCTTCTGTGATGGGTGTGACAAAGCCCCCATCAAAACCCAGAAGTAACTGGAAAGCATCAGCTCCCTGCTTGCCAGGCCAGGCCCTGACACTACCCTGCCTCCCATTAATCACCAGGAAGTTAGTTAATATTTGAGTAGGCTATTACAGCTCAAGGCAGAGGATCGAGTGCCATGCTCTCAACCAGACTCCTTACAAAAAAAAAATTTAAAAGATAAAGCTGAAGACAGATGCACAGCAAAGACAGTACAGAGCAGAATACATCCTCACAGTGTTTTGGTGACAAATCATGGCATTTCAGGAAATAGGAAGGAAGTCCCCATCGTTCTGTCAAAGAGTAGAACTAAGCCATGAAATAAGCCCAATTCTCTGCTACATCCCCACCTCTGCCGAGCTCACCCAGACCATGCTGGCTCTCCTGGTCTCATCACCCAGCTCACCCCACTGGCTGCTTTCCACAGAGCAAACAGCTGTCTCAGAAGTGCTGGAAGTGCAGGAGACCCCAAAAAAGCTCTTCCAAGTCACACCCTGGTGAAACAGCAGCTTTTCTGCCTGATGTCAGGGCTGACCAAGCTCACTGCACCTGTCCCCCAGACCAGCAGCACCAAGCCTGGCACCGTGCCCAGGATGTGACCCAGTGGGTGCCTGGGTTTTTAGCACCACAAGCATTTTCCAACAGGGCCCAAGTGCAGCAGCACAGCAACTGCTGGACATGTGGGGCTTCCTGGCATTTATTTAAGTGAGCTCAGCAACACATGAGGAGATGGAGACAGTTTTGAGAAGGGGGGTATATGAGATCTTTTCTGCCACCACCACTCAGGGTAACAGCCCTAAAATCACAGCTGTAATTCAGGCTCATTTCAAAGCTCCCTATCTTCCCTGAAGGCTATTGAGCTGTTTTGCTTTCTGCTCCAGCTATTGATTACTGGGGTGCATAGGGTGAGGGGGAACACGAGCAACTGCCTCCCAGCCACTTCTCAGTGATGCCACATCTCGTGACATCACAATTGTCTCCATGGTGACACAGCAACACAACTGAATTGAAACAGGAGAAGGCCAAATAGAACAAGAAAGCTCTTTTGTGACTGCAACCACAGTAATTAGCAGAAATAAGAGAAGCCGTTATAAAAAAAGACATCATTGTAACAATAACAGCCTTGCTTTTAGCTCGCTAGGTGAACCCCAAACCATGTATATAGATATATATACACAAATTCCCTTCTAGACTGGAAAACCCATGATATCTCTAGCTGTATTCCCAGCTCCATAGAATGCTGAGCACAGCCTGGATCTGAGAGATCATTTTTCATCTCCTCTCATGTCAAGTTCTCCTCTCCACTGCTCACATGCTTAGGAGACTGCTCAGCCCTTCATCTCAAGCAGAGCCCCCGAGGTGCTGAGGTGCCTTTCAGCCTGCCACAATTAGCACACACACGTGTGCGGGGGCACACACAGAAGAAACCAACCCCAGGCTGCCAATCCACAGTGACTCATACCAGCTAAGGCTCCACCTACAGGGATGAAGCACACTGAGGGTTTGGAATGGATGATACAAAGAAGATCTGGACCCTTTAAATACCTACGTTGTTTTGTTTTCAGCCTCCAGATGAGACACACAGGAGCAATCTCAGCCAGTGCCAGTTATGCTGTGACAGTGCCAAAGCTGACTCCAGCTGATCTGCACTCCCCATCCTCTGGTGCATGCTGATCAGGAAGCACTTGCTGCAACCCCAGAGATGAGGCAGCTCTCTATTGCTCCAGAGTGGCCAGAAGCAACACACAGCTCTAGGAATTCCCCAGGGAGAGCAGCTGCTTGGAGTGTTCCACAGTCAGGCTCTCAGCCTGAGCCACCTCCACTTTGGCCATACATTCAGCCCATTAAACACCAGTGACATGCCGCACACTCACCATATTCTTCTTTTCTCAATCAAGCCTAAAAACTGCAACAGGCCAGGAACAAGCTGAGCATAAACTTCTCAAGAAAGGAAGCTTGAAGGTGTGAGGCACAGCACGAAGTCAGGGCACCTGGAGCGAGGAGAGCAGCACCCAACACAGCCACTGGAGCACAGCAACTCTGCACACACTGGAGGTTAAACCTCCACGGGTAACGCTTCCCACAGCTCCGGGGAGCAGCGCTGTTGTGCTCCTCTCCTGTAATTCCATGGGAAACTGAAGTATTCCCTGCTGGCAGAGCAGGCAGAGTACACAGGTCCCTAGTAGTGGCACACTCACAGCATGTGGAGGCAGGGCACCAATCTGCTTGGCAGCTGCTCTATGATAAGAGGCACAGCTGCCTGAGTCACCTTAGAAAAAAAAAAAACAAAGATGCCAAAAAGCATCACACCATAAGAATCAGGATAAATTAGATTTAACAAGTACCCTCAACAACTGCAGCAGAAGCATTTTTCAGTCATAATCGATGCAAGTGAAGAGTCTTTGTACACAACCCTTGAACCAGCCCCTGCACCTGTCAGGTGAGGTTATTTCACACGCAGTAGCAGAACTTGAGGTGAGGCACTAACAGTGGCTGCGGTTCTTGCTGGGATTCAGCATTAAAAGCGAGCCATCCTCTGGCACACGCCTGAGGAATGGGACAACAGGACTTCCTCAAGCCACTGTCACCTCTGAGCACAGCTGGCTCAAAGAGCAGACACCTGGTGGCACATGGCTTCTGCAGAGCTGCACCTGAGTGGCTCCAACTTCCAAATGGTGGAGACCAACCCTTCCAAAGGCCTGTATTCATTTTTAGTACATTCTGAACTCAGTGTTCCTGATTCACCAGCTCGTTCACCCACAACTGCAATCACATGCACCTGCTGCCTGCACACACACCATCACCCATACCCAGAGCATGTTTGCTAACAGAGCAAGAACTCGTACAGAGCAGCAAACACGATTTTCTGTGTGAACCAGGCTTTGCAGCAGTAGAAAAAGCCATTAGCTACAGAAGGGAAAGAAACAGGCAGAGGCAGAAATAACGGCTTTGGAAATAACCAGCCTCTAAAGTTATTTTTAGAGCTGCCTCCCCCAACACCCAAGATATTCAGAGCTGTTGAAAAAAAATATAAATCAAAGGTAAGCGCACAAATAGCGCTGCCAGGAGAGAGCAGACAGTGCTTCAAAGTTACTGCTGCCACCAGCAGTGATGGCTGGCCTGGTTGTGTTCCATTCGGAGCA
This sequence comes from Rhipidura dahli, assembly GCA_013399225.1. Classification (NCBI taxonomy): domain Eukaryota; kingdom Metazoa; phylum Chordata; class Aves; order Passeriformes; family Rhipiduridae; genus Rhipidura; species Rhipidura dahli. The sequence continues at coordinate 295,658 of VXAC01002807.1, read as the reverse complement.
GCCTCGTTAGCCTGGGCTCTGCATTGCTGTGCCACAGCGAGCTCAGGAGAGCCAACCCGTGTGTGCTGGGATGGTGCCAGCTGGGCATTGCCTTCTCTGGGACTGAGCACAGCCTGGATGGATGGGGGAAAGGACAGGCAGTGCTTCCACCCCCTCTGGACAGCGCACTGTTATCAGTGAATCAATCCGGGTGGAAAAGACCTCTGAGACTGAGCTCAACCTGTGGCGAACACCGCCTTGTCCACTAAACCACGGCTGAGTGCCACATCCAGGCTTTCTTTAAACACCTCCAGATGACTCCACTACTGCCCTGGGCAGCCCATTCCAGTGCCTGACCACCCTTACTGTGAAGAAATTCCTCCTCATGTCCAACTCAAACTTCCCCTGGGGCAGTTGAAGACTGGGCCCTCTCCTGTCCGCTGTTCTCCGAGAGCAGAGCCCGACCGTCCCCCGGCTGCCTCCCTCCCCTTCAGGGAGCAGTGGAGAGCCACAAGGTGCCCCCTGAGCCTCCTTCTCTCCAGCCTGAGGCCCCCGCCGCTGCTCCTGGTACTCCATTCCCTTTCCGGGACAGCCGGGGTGACAGCCTGGGGCTGCGTCCCCGCACACCGGCAGAGCCCAGGGCGCTCTCGGAGCTCTCCCAGCCCAGCCCGGCCCCGGCAGCTCCCGGTGCGGGTCCCCGGGCCCGGCGCAGCCCCGCAGCAGCGGCCCGGCCCGGCCCGGCCGGCGCTCACCTCGCCCTACGGCCCTGCTGCAAAGCACGGCGGCCGCAAAGCGCGCCCGGCGCCGGAGCCGCCCCCAGCACCGGGACCCCTCCGCCCTCCAGCGCCCGGGGCCACCCCGCCGGCTCCCTCTGCGAACCCCGGAGCAACACACACCCCTTGTCCCGTTTGTGCACCCGCGGGAAATCCACTCTGAGCACGTCTCGCAAGCACTGGGCATCTCTCAGCTCCAGCCCACGGCTCCCGGGGCCCCGCCGGCCCCTGCTGTCACAGAATCACCGAATCACTTCGGCCGGAAAACACCTCTGAGACCACCGATTGCAACCGGCCACCCACCTCCGCCTTGTCACCAGCCCAGAGCACTGAATGCCACGTTCAGTCCTTCCTTGGACACCTCCAGGGTAGGGGACTCCACCATCTCGCTGGGCAGCCCTTCCAATGCCTGACCACCCTTTCCATGAATAAATTCCTCCTAATGTCCAACCTAAGGATAAGCTTAAGGACAATATCCTGTCATCCTGTTGCTGATTGCCTGGGAGCAGAGGCTGGTCCTCGGTCTCTGCCCTGCTGCCCTGAGGATGCCACTCAAGATGTTCTCCCTTTTAATCTCTTAACCCTGCACATTTCATCAGTCCCAACACACTACAAACAGGAATTAAAGCATCACACGGGTGAACACCCAAAACACAGGGATCCCTTCTGGCCGGGGCGCACACAGTGACTGTCAGAGCTGCGTGTTCACCAAACCCTCACTCGGCTGTGACGGCTGACCGTGAGCAGCACTCACAGCAGCAGGCACACAGGCACGGAGACAGCAGCCACAGCTCCAGCCAGCCCTCTGTCTGCCTTCCCCAAAGCCCTGATTCCCCCAGCCAGCCTGGTTCACTGTTTGACTCGTGCGAGAACAACTCCTGGGAGGGAACAGGGCTTGGAGGGCTGCTCTGGCAGCCTCCCCATAGCACCTGGCTACTCTGCAGCACTCATCTCCAGCAGGGCCCTCAACGGAGCAGCGATAAAAGTTAATGTGTGGCACCACACCACCCGTAATGCAACAGCAAGGAGATTGCAGGGTGACAGCAACGCTGACACTGAACCTGTGCCAAGCACAAAGGCCAACAGCAGCAGCACTGTGGCCAAGGCAACGGGCTGCTGGTGAGCAGGGCTCTGCTTCCCAGCATCCAGGATTCCCTGCTCAAGGCCTGGCTCTTGGCGCGCTGCGAACCTAAGCACCACTGAAACCCAATACTTTGGAAATAAAGTAGCTGCTTTGTTCAGAACCAGGAGCTCAGGAGGTGTAAGCACTGTCCAACACTCTTGTACTTCCAAGGGATCAGATTAAACACGGGTTCAGGCACTGGGAGAAGTTCTCCAGCTCCATTCCACCAGTATCCATTTCCCCAAAGCCACCTTCTCCCCTGGGAAGTTCCAGCCCAGGCTGTACAAGGCTGGGCATCACAGCAGTCCAGCACTGCCAGGGAGCTTGCTGTGCTCAGAGCAGCAGTGCTGAGAGGCCAGAATTGCCAGCTGCTGGAGCAGCAGCTCAGACCAGCAGCACTGGAAGCTGTTCAACAGAGCGCACAAAGCCTGAAGAGTTCCTGCACAGGAATGGTGTAACTCAGGTCCCCACGTCTGGGGCATGCTGAGGGACTGAAAAGCCTCAGGGTTCAAAGAAGGCAAAGGATTCCAAACAAAACAGCCACTCCAGTGACCTGAGAGCCCTGCACACGCTGTTCTCCCCAGAGCAGCACTGATCAGCCTGGCGGCCAAGCACAGACACGGCTTCTAGCGAGGGCCCGCAGGAGGGCCCGGGGACTCCCTCAGGGATAACTCCACAGCAGCCTTTGGGACTCTTTCTCTGGCTTCAGACACAGGTAGATGGCTTATGTGCAAGGCCTAAGAGGGATGCAGCATCCATGCTGTAACTTGCCAATTTTAACTTCCAATTCAATGCAATGCAGTTCTAGATATGCCCACAATGGGTAGGAAGTTTAGGCTTACATCGCTCCTGCACACAGCAAATGCCTGGCTGGGCTCTGTTCAAGTAGATCTCAACCACTCCCAGAATAGAAACAAAACAAGACAAATAATACTTAGAAGTTTGACTAATCTTATGAAAACAACTTGCAATAAATACTTCCTTTTATCAACTCTTAAATAGCTTTCAGCTTTCATCAAACATCATCCTGCACTATGACAGTGCATCAGCAGAAAGGCATAAGCAACTTCTGATCTCCACTTTAATTCCAGCTCTGACAGACCTGCACCACAGGTAAGAATTTACCTTTGAAACATTCACCACTCAAGTTTCTTGGTCAAACTTCAAACTGGAGAGACAAAACAGCAGCTTAAGCTTTGATCTCTTGGAACTAGGTTCACAAAAGATCACTGCAGTGAAACCTTGATGTCTTAATGAAGAGCACTAAATAGGATACACAACACTGATTGTCAACACATCCTTGATGTAAATACTAGTGCTAAGGTTTAAAACTTATGCACATTCACTGTTTCCTTTTCAAGCACTGCTGTCTGATGCACTGAGCTGCAGCCTGGCTCGGGTGAGCTCCCTTAGAGACTGGTTTGATGTTCCTGGTGTTCCCAGAGGAGCTGACAAACTTCACCCTCTGAGACCCTGCAGAGCAGTGGGGACAACGCAGTTCCTGCCTGCACTGTCTGCCGAGGTGATGCCACAGCACCTGTGTGGCCATTGAGCACCCTGCCCATGTCCCAGTAGGTGCAGGTGCCCCTCTGCCTTTACTGGCAATTCACAGTGCAAGTCTTAGCACCAAGGAGGGAAGGAGGAGAGAATCAGAACTCGGCTGTCTTCCTAGATGTACAGAAATTTGGGAAGAGGCCTGGCAGTGCGTAACCCGCAGCCCTGTCCTCTATGGAAATCAAACAGTCTCCAGTCCTGGGGGACCAGCAATGCTTGTCACCTTCTGTGACAGCAGACTAGCAGCCCATGCTGAGCTGTGCAGACACTGGCACTGCCCTGCCTTAAGTTGCCCATTTAATTAGAGACCAGACTCGTGTGGGCAGATGGATCTGAGCACTTACGTCACAGTTTTCAGTGAAAATCACAAATGCTTTTGCAATGATGCCTTTTGCATTCACCAGCCAGACCCTGGCAGAGCAGAAGTGAAGCTCAGGGCTGAGGCCCAGCTCAGGACTTCAGCCGTAGGGCTGTTGTTCCTCTTGCTTCTCCAGGGGACAGAAGGTTGGTACTTAATACACCCATCTGCACCAGAGGGCCAGCAATTAATTAATTCTGCAAGACAAATTGAAGTGGACAGAATTTCTAAATATTTTCTCCTCTCCTAAACTGGCCCATCTGCAAATAGTTTAACTTTCGATGGTTTAAACACATCTTATGTCACAGCATGCTGTCATTCTGCACCCCATTTCTTCCTCCAGGTGGGAGACCAGAAGAGAAGGGAAAGAAACACATTTTTCCACGAGCTCTTCTGGAGAGACCCAAATTCGCCATTCCCAACTCCAGCCCTCACAGAACTTTATCCGACAGCCTGAACTCTAATCGCCTTTCGCAGCAAACAGCAATCATACTTAGCACTGCTTCCCTCCCTTTTAAATCTGCTCTGATAGGAAACACACTGACAACTTTTCACTGCAGAAATTAAAGTGGATTTTTCTTGAACAAGGCCACCGGCCTGCACAGCCTTAATCCTTCCAACTCACATATGTCCTTGTAACTTGCACTGCTCTGAATCCAATTATGCCTCCTCAATCCATTAAAAAATATTTGAGGCTGTTGTGCAGGTTGCACAGAACAGGAGTATCAGCCGAAGAGGCACAACCAAGCCCTGCTGCACCGTGGCTCTGCAGGCTTTCCTCTGCAGGTGTGCGTGAAGTGGGTTACGAGAAAAATTAAAGTGGCACAGAGTGACTCTCACAGCGTCCAGTGACTAGTTCACTCCAAATGATCCCAGTCTGGGCTCAAACAACAAAAAAATCCATACAGGAGACAAGAGCTGACACACAGCTATTTGTAAATGCCTGACAGTCATTAGTTATCCATTAAAAGCTGTTAAAAGTTCTCTTTCTCTGGCAGCACGCACAGCGAGGAACACGCCCGTGGAGCAGCAGGTCTCCCATGCAGCAGGCTGCAGCAGCAGAATAACCTCAAGCTGAGCAGTCAGAAGTGTCCATAAATCCAAACTGCACACACAGATTAAGCACCCAACAACCCAACGACTGACACACAGAGCTGTGAGCAAAACAAGCTGACAACGTGTGCTGGGACACCAGCTACGTTTCCACGCAGGGACCCGTGGGGCTCCCAGCACGCCATGCTTTGCCAAATCCCATTGGATTCGACAGACAGACAACCAACACTTCACAGAAACCAAGCTCTTCCATCATCACCTTTGTTGCCCATGGTCTCCTTGTCCTTTCCAGGCTGGCACAGGGCACAGCAGTTACACTCCAGCACTTCCAGGGCCACACTACAGGGTCCCAGGGCCCTCAGCTGCGCCCCAGACTTACACTGCCATGACAGAAGTGGGATGGAAGTAAAAAGCTAGATGCAAAAATAGCATGTGGCAGTTCAGCATCTACACCTTAAAGATGAGTTTTTAGGTTTACCACGCCTGCCAACAAGAGACAAATTCTGCAGATAACCCTCCTCTGAATATCTGGGTACAGACATACATCAATACTTTATCTGAAAGCCAAACAGACTGATTTTGATCAATAGCTACAGTTTACTCCACCCCTTCAAGAACATATCACTTCATAGCACCAAATGCCTATTGGAAGAGCAATTACCAGCAAAGTAATCTGGACCCTCTGGAGTCAAGTCTGCCAACTTACACGACTTGGCAATCTGGCTTGTTATCATCCCACATGATTGGAATTTATTTTAGGATTCAATGCCACATGCTGTGGGGGTTTTTTTCTCCCTTTTCTTCTTTTCCTCCCACAAGTGACAAGCTACAGCCTAGGATTCAGAGGTCCTAATTCCATTCCCATCTCAAAGACATTTCCTGCACACCCTGAGGTCAAGGTCTTTGCAGAATAACTAATATTAGTCCTACCAACAGCATCCCGCAAACAATCCTCCTTTTTGAGCCTCTCAGTCAAGACTGGAGTGGAATTTAAGAGCTACATTTACTCACTGCTCACAACCAACCTTAACATCCCCACCCTCCTGCAAGGCACACCAACGCCGAGCTGCACCTGCGGTTAAATCCCGAGGGATTCCGCCTCAACTCCTGCACAGGGCGGGCGGCTCGAGGCTGGGCTGCCACACCAGGTACCTTCAGCCAGGACCTGTTCTCCCAGGCTAAAAAAAGAGACTTTTCGGAGCCAGCTCTGGCCGGGAGGTGCCAGCTCGCTGCGCTGCGAAATGTCAGCCTTCAGCTCCGTGCCTCGCCCAGACAATTCCCTTTTCTTCTCCAGGGAAGGGAGAATCCGAGCGCCTCTCCAAAGAAAGGGCCCGTGTCCCCCAGCGGGGAACGCATCTACTGAGGCGCCGCTTCCTCCCCTGAGGCACCCAGGGACTCCTTAAGGGCCTGAAGCACCGGGCCGGGCACCGGCCTGACCCCGCACGGCCCCCGGGGGACGGGCACAGTGGGGCTGGCACCGGGGCAGCGCCCACCCCCGCCCGGGCCCGGCTCCCCGCGGCGCAGGCGGCATGCGGGGGAGGAGGAGGAGGATGGAGCGGCCCCCGCACCCCAGCCCAGCCCAGCCCGGAGC
>VXAC01002807.1:253800-288986 GCA_013399225.1 Rhipidura dahli | reverse complement strand
GCGGGTCTCTCCAGCCCGCCGGACACGCGGCACGCCGCGAGGATCCACTGCCGAGAGGGGACACGGGCGGCAGCCGCCGCTGCCGCACGGCCGCTGCCGCGGGGGAAGCCGAGCGCTGCTGAACAAAGCGGGCGCCGCTCCCACCCCACGCGGAAGCTTTGTCTCCTTGTCGCGGCAGCCGCGGTGACATCTTCCCTAGCGCGGCCGCGGTCCCACCCGCGCGCAAACGGGGGTTTGGCTGAAACACCCCTCCCGTATCCATCCCGCTCCAGCCCCGGAGCGGGCGCGGTGGGACCCCCGCGGGCGGCGGGTGCAGGGGCGCAGCGCTGCCGCCACGCACCTCCTGCAGCATCGCCGAGAGGAACCCGCCGGTGCAGAGAGAAATACATGGGAAAGAAACAAGTGGAACGAGGAGGTTTCCCTTGTGGGTGTTTCCCCCTGGTCCCAGACACGCTGGTGGAGTTCTGCCCCGCTGGGCACGGGGAGAGGGAGAGGAGCCTCAGCGGCTGCGGGCGCTGTGTTGGGGCTGTGCTTTGTGCCTCCCCTGGGGCTGCCAGAGCAGGGCAGCGGACGGGAGCAGGGCTGGCACAGCGTGCAGGCTGGGGGAAGAGCCTGCTGGGCAGAGCCAGCCGGGTCTGCACCCTGAGCACCTCCACGCTGGGTGCTGGAGGAGCATCCAGCTCTTTCCCTGAGATCCTGCGCCGACACACGGAGCTGAGCACAGGGGTCTCCTGGACCGGGGCTGGGGACAGCTCTGCGAGGCCAGAGTCACTCTGTGTGGCGTCCGGCCGAGACGGGCAGAGGGTGCCCGCCAGCCCAGCGTGGTGTGGGCACTGGTGGTGCTCGGCCCTGAGCAGCGCTCGTGGCTGTGCGAGCAGCGGTGCTGCCGCGTGGCTCCTGCCAGCAGCACGTGTGCTGCCCCGGCCCCTCGCTGCTCCCATCATTGTGATTTATCGATGGCTCGCTGGGCTCCAAGCACTCGGAGAAGGGCTGGTCTGCAGCAAGGAGCGATCAAAGCGCCGTGGGAAACAGCGCGCTGAGCTCAAGTGCTGCCGGCTCCGCAGGCAGGGCTGAGCCGCCGCCGCCCTCCGCATTCAGCGACCGAATCGCTGCGGATTTGCTGCTTCTGCTCTTGGAAGCGGCAGCACAATGGGGCTAAAGGAGGATTTGGTCACGGAGTCAGCCCTGAGCCTTGGGACCCTCAGCCTAGAGCCTCCCCACTCCGCTGCCTACCAAGGAGAAAAGGAAAGTTGTTTTCAGTTCAGGGTCTCCCAGGTATCTCTGAACTGCCAATCTCTTCCTAAACCCTCAGAAATACCCAGGTCATGGCTCAGTAGATGGAAAAAGATAATGGGAGAACGTGAAGGAGAAGAAAAGCAACCCAAACCAAGACATACACAAAGAAACCCTCATTTGCCTGCACTGTCTGACATCCTGGAAATGCTCCAGGCTGTTTGCAGAGCCTCTCTCAACCCCACCCAGCCCTGCTCTCCCGGCACATGTGTGTGTCTGTCTCAGCTAAGGCTGTCGCTGGTTGCTGCTGGGCTGCCCCAGCGATGGCACGAGCCCTGTGGCCATGGGGAGCCCAGCAGAGGGGTTGAGCATCACTGACAGCGGGGACACAAAGGGGCATCCAAGACTGCCTGGTGTCAGGGCAGAGCTCTGTGCTCACCTGGGTCACAAGGATGGCCAGCATGTGGGGAGGCCACCAGGCCCCTTGGCCTGAGGAGAGACCTCAAGTGTCTGTGTACCTGCACATTGCCCTCCAGCCAGCTCTCCTCACGGGCAGAGCACAGCACCATGCACAGACTCCTGCTGCTGCCCTTCCAGAGGCTCTGTGTGAGCTGAGGCACCCCTTGGTGCTTTGGCTTCTCCTCTCCCACAAGGACAACACCAACTCCCTTTCCTGCTATCAAAGCTGATAAAAGCAAGCAACAAGAAGGACTTGTCTTTCTGACCATATCAGCAAAGGGAAATGCTGGCAGCTGCCTTTGTTTCTACTCCTTTGTAGATGGTCCCTGCTGGGAGCAGGCAGGCTTGGCCAGGACCTTGGAGCTGTGCTCACCTCCCCTGTGTCTGTTTGTGCCAGTACAGCATCACACGGTGTGGCTGCAGCTCCCCCCTTCCCAGGGACCTGGGTGAGTGGCATTTCTGTGGGCTCAAACCCATTGCAGCTGCCTTAGGGTGCCAGACACGGGCCTGCAGCAGGCAGCGAGCTCACAGCCCAGGTGCTGCCCACAGGAGCGCTGAAACCTGGCAGCAAAGAGCAGCAGGCACACGAAGACAGAGATGGTTAGGGTTTGGGGGTGGAGCTGAGAGCAGGGCTGTGGCCATGGCACAGCTTCCTGGGGAAAAGGGAGTGCTGGCTGGGCACAGGGCGGTGGTGGAGTTTCCATAATAACAAGGGAAAGATCAGAGGTGAAAAATGAACTGGCAAATGTGGACAGAAACAGCTGTCATGAATTTCTTTTTGTCCCACAGACACATGAATGCATCACAGAACTTGTGTACGTGCCCTTTTTTCCTCTGCAAACACTGATGGAGCATGCAACAGAAATCTTTCCCTGGCACACACATACACACACACACTCTTCCTCTAATCCCTTTCCTGCTTGTATGTCAGAGAAAGCTATTTCTGGAACGTGAAATCTAGGTCAAAAAGAAGGAGAAAATCTGAAGGGAATGATAACAGTCCCTCCCAAAGGCCGTGTGGGGTCAGCTCAGGCTGATGGGATTAGTGAGGGGCTGCAGTGGTGCTTCACCCCTGGCTGAGCGATGCCTCCTGGCCTGGTGTGAGCTCCCCGTGCCTTCCCATTGCTGCTGCTTCCCCACACAGGAGAGAAGGCCACGACAGCTGAGAGGAGTGCAACAGAAACCGCCTGCCTACACAGAGACCGGGATCACGGCACACAGAGGAGGAGGAAAATACACGACTTTCCCAGAAGCCACATGACTTTCCCAAGAAGCTGTGGAAACTCATCCCACAGTGAGCCAGCCCCTGGGGATTGGGTCAGCACAAGGAGGGGTGCAGGCACTTTGTCCTTCCTCCTAAGCACGGCCCTGCTACCCCTGCAGGAGCATCAGTGCCAGGGGACCGGGCTGGCACCTGCCTTCTCCCAGGGCAGGGCAGAGTCCCCAGCACAGCCATGAGCCTGGAAGCCAGCTTCCTAATTTAGCCAGAAACAGGGAAACAAAAGCAATACAAAGAAGAGAGGAAGCAGGTGGGAGGCAGAGGGCAGCTCTTGTGTCTCGACCTTTGGGAGTACCTCTCCCAGGTGGTGCTCTCCTGCCCAGCCTGGGCTTGGCAAAGTTCTGGTATATGGATGGGCACGAGGGGCATGCAGCCCTGGCCTCCCTGCAAGAGATCTGGACACGGGATAAGGAGCTGGACACCTGAGCTTTTTGGGAACAGGTTGCTGAATCCCAGGGCAGGATGCTCTGGGCAAGGGTGGTGTTACCAGATGGCACAAGGAGGACTGGGAAGAGCTCGGGCAGAACTGGCTTGGTGTGAGCTTTCCCGCTGTATTTGCTTGTTTACCTCTGTTTTCCTGTTTCCCCTGGACATCAAATATTCCGCTCTGCAGTGCAAGCAGTCTATTAAACAAGCAATTCCCAGAGCTGCCTCTAATAAGCAGGAGCCGGGGCTGGGGAGCTCTTTGTGGTGCTCGGGAGCCGGCGTGGCTGTCACCGCATGCCTGGCAATTAGAGGAAGAGGTTCCACTGGGGCTTTTGAGTCTCCGGCTGCGCAAGGCACAAAGCTTTGTTTAAGGCTGATCGAGGGCAGCTCATCATCTGTCTCGCTGGCTGTCAAATGGGAGCTAATTGCCTTGTAATGTGCCCGTGACACAGGCATCAGTGGGAGGAACTGGCGTGACAGGGGTGTGACAGCTGTCAGGGCTCTCCCCCGTGCTCCCCACACAGCCGGCATGGAGCTCACTGCCCCTCCTCCTGCCCTGTGACAGAGCCTGGAACCCGCTGCTTCAGCATCCAAGCCCCACATGGCCCTCAGGGAACGAGGAGCCTGTGAATGCCACATGCTGTGGGGGTCTGGTGCCTCTTGAGGATGTATTCCTACAGAGACAAAAGCGTGGTGGTCCCCCTTCCTCTGGGCTGGTGCATGGATGCTGGAGGAAGAAAGGAGTCCCTGGGATGTGTTTGGGTGAGGGCTCTTAACTGTGTCATCCCAAAGCCCTGCGTGGAGCAGAGGCCATCAGTGACCATTACACCTGCAGGTGACAGTGCACCCACTTCTCCCTGTCGGTCCAGGCTGATACCACCAAGCTGCCACCTTGGGAAGCCCCTCTCCTACACCACCAGCCACTCAGAGCCTCAGGGATGCACAGAAAAGGCCCTGGGGGTGCTGGCTGACAGCAGCTGAACATGCATGGGTGGGCAAGAGGCCAAGGGCACCTGGCCTGTACCAGTCATGGTGTGGCAGCAGGACCAGGGCAGTGACTGTCCCCTGTGCCAGGCACTGCTGAGGCACCTCAAATGCTGTGTCCAGTTCTGGGCCCCTTGTGACACGAAAGACCTTGAGGGGCTGGAGTGTGTCCAGGGAAGGAAATGGAGCTGGGGAAGGGGCTGGAGCACCAGGAGCAACTGGGGGTGCTGGAGGGGCTCAGCCTGGAGCAAAGGAGCTCAGGGGGGACCTCACTGTCTACAACTTCTTGACAGGAGGGGGCAGCCAGGTGGGGTCAGGCTCTGCTCCCAGGTAACAAGTGGCAGAATGAAAGGGCCTCAAGTTGCACCAGGGGAGGTTTAGATTCGGTATTAGGGAAAACCTCTTCATGGAAAGGGTGGCCAGGCACTGGCACAGCTGCCTAAGGCAATGGTGGAGTCACCATCCCTGGGAAGTTTTCAAAAAACGTGTGGATGTAGCACTTGGGGACAGGGGTTAGTGGTGGGCTTGGCAGTGCTGAGCTAGCAATTGGACTCAGTGATCCTAGAGGGCTTTTCCAACCAAAATAATTCCATGATTTGCAGGGGAACTGAGACCAGATGGCTGATTAGAGGTGTGAGTGCTGTCCAGATGTGTCTCCTGCCTCCCACATCCTGTGCATGCACAACCACAGATGCTCCTCTCTGCTTCCCAACCCTCTGCCAAAACCCTTTCCCTCCCCAAGCACCAGCAGCCAACGTGGGGGGCTGGGGGATGCTCCGGGAGCCAGCAGAGCTGTGCTGGGTCATGTCAGAGAGAGATGGCACCCAGGCTTTTTGGAAGCCTTCTCTGTGCTGTGCCTGCTGCTGCTGCCCGGTGTTAGCCTGGAACTGTGGCAGCACTGAGCTCAGCAGTTCTGAGCCAGCAAGGAGAGGGCTGTGGGACAGGGGCAGAGAGGAGCCGGTGGCAGGAAGGAGGGACAGGGCTGAGCAAACAGCCCATCCCTGCCAGGGGATCTCTTCCTGTTCCTGCCTCATCCTGTGGACCTTGACTGGGATGGCTGTGCAGCTCAGACCACTGCAGGGAGATGTCAGGTCATGCCCATATCCCGGCGAGCCAGGCAGGAAGGCTGCCGGTGCCCCCTCCCCACTGCCCTCCCTGCCCAGAGCTGGGATGTGCCTGTCTCCCACTCACAGCCCACGCCGTGCTCTGGCAGCTTTGCCCACAGCAGATGAGCCGAGGCTGCTCTGAACCCCCCTTGGTGCCAGAGCTGGTGCTGAGAGGTGCCGTCCCACGGGGCCTGATCCCGGCGTCCCCACGGGGACAGGACTGCAGACAGCCCTGGGGAGGTGCTGGATTCCTTCAGCCTGCTCTGGTATCTGCCCTGCTCCGTGTACAGGCACCACCATGGCCGGGAACACCAAGGTACCACCTTTTCTAACCAGTTCCCAAAATTAACCCCAGGATGGCACCTCTCAGCTCCTCACACCTTGTGTTACACCTGAGCTTCACTTGGGGCTGGCCAGAGCCAGGAAGGGCACAGGCTGCCTTGGAGAAAATGATGCAAAGTGATGCAGATCAAGTGACTTGGAGCATCATGGAAATGCTTCCATGGCTCAGCACAGGGATGCTGGGCTCTGGGGCTTGGGAAGGCTTGTTAGTGCCTTGAAACTCAGTGCAAGACTTGTTTGTACCCCACAGCCAGGGATGTTGGGGCCTCTCTATGTGTCATCACAGAATCACAGACTGGTTTGGGTTGAAAGGACCTTAAAGCTCATCCAGTTCCACCCCTGCCACGGGCAGGGACACCTTCCACTGTCCCAGGCTGCTCCAAGCCCCATCCAGCCTGGCCTTGGACACTTCCAGGGATCCAGGGGCAGCCACAGCTTCTCTGGGCAGCCTGTGCAAGCACCTCACTGACCTCTAAGATCTCCTTGGAGCCTTCTCTTCTTCAGGTTGAACATTCCCACCTCTCAGCCTATCTCCAGAGCAGAGGGCCTCCAGCCCTTGGAGCATCTCTGTGACATCCTCTGGACTTGCTCCAGCAGCTCCATGTCTTTGTTGTGTTGAGGGCCCCAGAGCTGGAGGCAGCTCTGTGGGAGGGGTCTCATGAGAGCAGAGGAGAGCAGGGGGAATTTCCCCCCTTGACCTGCCGGTCACGCCTCCTTTGATGCGGTGCCCAGAGCCCGTCTGCCATTCCAGCAGCCACATCAGCTGCTGCCCATCCTCTCGGGCACAGAGCAAGCCCCCACAGACCCCCACAAGTCACGGACAACCACGGCTGGGGATGCAGGTACCCGAGCCCAGAGCTCCCGCATGCAGGACCGGCAGTGACAGCAGCATCCCCTGTCCCCGGCCCCACCGGCTTTGCCCCCGTGCCCCCCGGCCGCTGCACTCACTGCTGTTGGTGGGCAGGGTCCTGCTGCCGCTGAGGCTGCTCGTGGGCGGCGGGGAGATGGAGCGGACGGAGCCCGTGTCGTCTTCCTGGGAGCAGCCCGCCTGGATGGCGCGGAGGTAGCTGTGGCTCCGGGATCGGAAGTAGCTGGGCAGAGGCAGGTCCAGCACCTCCGCAGCTGCCGACTCGGCCTCGCTGTAGGTGGAGTCGCAGACGGGCTCGTACTGCTCCCCCAGCTCCGGCTCAGGTGCCTGCACGGGACAGGAGCAGCCCCAGTCAGCCCCCGCCTGCGGCCGCCCTTCCCTTCCCTCCTGCTCCTCGCCCTCCGGCCGCCCGGTCCCGCTCACGGCAGCGGGACGGGAGGTGCCGTGGCCAGTGGTCAGTGGTCAGTGCTGCTGGGGCACAGGGTGCCCGGGGCTCTGCTGAGAGGGAAGAGGGGCCCCTCCTTGGAGGCGAGAGGGTCCCTGCTTGTGGAGTAGGGGACACTTACCAGCACAGTGCCTGTCAAACACCCCCAGTCCTGCTGGTGAGAGCACGTGTGGCCAAAATCCCCATCCAGCCTCTGCCAGGGCTCCTGTCCCAGCACAGTTGGGACACCCCAGCCTCAGGTGTGGGACCCACCATGGCAGGCTTGCTCCTCAGGGGGTAACACTGGGAGACAGCAGGGGAGAGGTGTGGGCTGGGGGATGGCCCCCACGCTTGCCTAGGCTGGGTCTCAGAATCCATCCCAGCCCCATCCCTGGTGAGGGCCAAGAGGGGGCTCGCCTGTGGCCAGGGGTGAGCAGGGCAGGGCTCTCCCGCTGCCCCCACCTGCCTGCCCCCTGCCCACAGCCCTGCCTCACTCTCCCGTGGCAGCTGCTGGGCAAACTTTGTCTCGGGAGAGGCTCAGCCAGGTCAAATCAGACCCAGCCCAGAGCAGACTGTTCTGAAATACATGTGAGATGCTGACACTAGCCCTGTTGCCCACATCCATCTCTCCTGGCCCTCTTTCTCCTGGCACTCAAGGATGTTGCTTTTGCCCAGCACTGGAATCTGAGCCCATGACGTTTGGCTCAAGAAATTCATCTGCTTTCCCCCTAAAACTGATGGTCCCTAAGCCCCTGCTGGGCCCAGGACTCAAGCTCTCCAGCTGCCCTGCAGGTCAGGAGTGCTGTGTCCTTCTCCTCCTCTTTTCCTTCTCCTCCTGCTGCTAGCCTGGGCATGGGCGGGCCCCAGAGCCTGCCTCACACCCTGCTGTGGGTGTCCAGGCTGGTCCCAGAAAGCTCCGTGAGGAAGGATGAGAGAAACGCCAGCGGGACAATACCTGCTCTCCATGGGTAAATATCTGAGGGATAAGTGAGGGGGGTCCAAAGATCTGGAAGAAAGATTTGGAGAAGGTTAAAGGCCAAGAACAGGGGAGCCCCTCACACAGACATTCACTGCACAGGGACCGAGGACAAAGGGAGTGGGGCGCCCGTCCCCTGGGGCCACTGCTCCTGACACTTCAGTACAAACTGCAGAGCTCGTAAGATGCCAAGCGAGGCCACACAGGCCCCTTGGACAGTGGCACGGACATGGCAAAGCTCCACAGGACACCTCACCCACGGGAGAAGCTGCTGAGCGCTGGGCCTGCAGTGTGCACCACATATGCACGTACACCCACAGGGGACATGGGCAACACAGTGCTGGGACAGCCCTCGGCACACAGGGGCAGCTGGACAAGGCGGCCGTGGCTCCCACGGAGCACCTCTGGGTAGCCCCCAGCACCGGCCAGCAACTCACAGCCCACAGAGCCAGGGGCGTGGGCAGTCTGAGTGCTGCACGCGGGGGAACTGTCCTTCAGCCTGCAGGGCTGGGCTGGCCACCTCACCGCTGTGTCCCTGTGCCACAAGAAGCCACACAGAAGCTGTTCTGCCTCCCCAGCAGAGCAAAGCCATGGCACACACCCGGCGTACGGACAGACCCGACAGACACTGTGCTGCCGTGGGAGCACGGCCACCTCCTCCTCCTCCGCTCCGTCCTTGGGGCTCTGCCTGGCACCACCTACCAGGGAAGAATCCAGGTTCAAAGTGTACCTGAGGAAAGAAGCTTGGCTCTGGGGGTGGGCCTGGCTCTCTTCCACGGGGCACAGCTCACAGTGGGGCTCGGCAGTGTTGGGGTCACCAGCTCTGCCCCCCTTGGTGTGACAGAGGGCTGCAAGGTGGAGCTGGGTGGGGACAAAACCAAGCAGAGAGGACTTGTCTATCAGAGCTGGGGGTGCTTCCATGTGGGAAGATACTGGGGTCTGGCTGGACACATGAGGAAGGTGTTGGAGGTCACACAAAAGTGAGGACAGGGCAGGAACTGCCTCTGGCACTGGGATGGATGAGAGCAGCATGCACTGGTGGATGAACAGCTCCATCCTGGATCACACAGGTGTGCAGTTTGTGGGAGGCCTCTCAATCCCAACCAGCTGCAGCTGAACTCTCTGGTTTTCGGGGGACAGTGGCAGAGTGCACATGATAGCAGCAGCCCCCTGTGTGAGTGGGTGCTGTGGCAGTCGGTGTGCCCCCTGCATCCCAGCGCCACCAGTACGGCTCTGGGCTGGCTGCCGGGGCAGCTCCTGGCACATCATGGGCTGCTCAGACCCTTCAGCTCCAAGTCCCTCCTCATGTCTCCCTGGGAGTGCTGCACTCAGCTCCTGAAAGCAGCTCTAGACATGGATAGAACACAGGCCCAGGCTCCTGCAGACACCTAGCTTCAGCACGGACTGACACGCAAAGGACAAGGCCACGACGGTCCCGACCCTGCTGTGCACTGACACACCCAGCATATTGCTGCTGCTGCTGCTGCACGAGGGACAGGATTGACCACAGGGAACAGCAATGCCCAGCAGTGCCCCTGCTCCCCCCAGGCTCCCCTCCAAGGGCTCCGACTGCTCTGGGACAGCAGGAGACTACAGCCAAGGGGCTCAGAGCCCCCCTGTTCCTGGATGGGAACATGGGCAGGAAATGCCCTTTCTCCCCCCTTCCCCTGGGGCTCCTGCTGCCCACCCTGCTGCTGGGCCCCCTGCACACAGAGCAGCTGTGTGGGCACATGTCCCCATGCAGACACACAGGGACAGACAGGACAGAGGCCCAGGGTGACCGGGCTCACTGGGAAAAGCTGTGGAGCCATCGCTGCCCTGCAGTGAAAGGGCTGAGATGAGACCCCTGCAAAGGCTCCTCCCTGCACTGGTTATCTCCCAGCCAGAGATGAGGCAGCTCCAGAGCAATCCCAGCTCCGAGGAGCTCCAGAGTAATCCCACAGCCACAGAATGGGGATTTAGACCCATTTCACATCGACTGCATCCCAAATGTTGGCCGGGACATGAGCCCACCCTGTGGCAAGGGGTTTGCCATCCTTTGTCAGCACCTCACAGGCATCCTTGACTTTGCCATGGGGCCCAGGAACATCCAAGAGAGATGTCCCCAGCTGTCTGGCAGGACAGCCTCCCGAATTACGGGCACCTTGTTCTCGGGTCCAATCTGCTGCATGAAGGGTGAGGTCCTGAGCTGAGCAGGGTGGCTCTCCCTGGTGGCCCTGCAGGATTCCTGGCTGGGCACCACCAGGAGAGGTTGGCCCTGGCTCTGGACCCACCCAGTGGGCATGAGGGGCTTGCAGCAAGGTTGAACAGCCTTGCAGATGGTTCTAGGAGTGACACAGTGAGACCCTGCACCCAGAGCAGCCCCGAGATTCCCCGAACTGTGGGCACCCTCTGGGCTACCATACCTGTGGCAGAGGGATTTTGGCTACACCACCAGTGTGAGAGGAGGCAAAGCTGCAGGAAGGAGATCTAATAGGAATCCTGATTAAAGAGCTGGCCATGACACTTTGGTAAAGCTGCCAGGGAACAGCCTGTGCAGTTCCTGAAGCACAGCCAGTGCCTTGTTTTGAAGAGGGAAGAAGATGCTCCCTCTCCCCTGAGCTGGCCTCCTCCCTCGCTGGCTGTGCCAGCACAGTGGGTCAGCACTTCAGCACCTCACCTGGTTGATGCAGCTGGACTCGTTGACACTGTCAGAGATCTGATTGTATTCTTCCTCCCAGGTAGGGAACTTCGGAGGTAGGAGGATCTCGACAGAGTCCAGGCGGTCCAGGCTCCTGCCAGCAGAGAGAGGGTGTGAGGGTGACCCCATGGCAGGAGCAGTGCTGGGGCAGAGCCAGACCACCCCTGCCCATGGCCAGACCACCACTGCCCACGTCCCCCCTGCCAGGCGCAGTCATGGGCAGCACGGAGACGATGCTGGGCACTGCGTCCACTGCTGGGCTCCTTCCCCACCCTGCTGGCCCCTGGCTCAGGCTGGCACACAGGGACAGGGCTGTGGGGTGCAGAGGAAGGAGAGGGGATAAGATTTCGGGTTCTGCTGCCCCCAGGAATGCACTGCAGGTGCCAAGTTAGTCCAGCTGAGCCCCAGGGAGCACATGGGATCTGTGCCGGTCTCCAGCCACAGCACTGCCTGGATTGCTGCAGAAACAGGGAGAGGCAGGGTGAGAAATGACTTTTAAGTATTTTGTGGACTTTGCAACTGGAAACAACTGCGAGATACATATATTTATATATAGAGGAACCCAAAAGATTATCTGGAAGAAGTCCAGTGGGAACCTAGCTGAAATGACAATGCTGCACAAGCAGGGGATCAGTATTTCCAGTGCAGCTTTGCTGGGAGAAACTCTGCCCCTGGGTCCTGGGGCACAGCAGCAGGCTCTGCACAGGAGGAGAGCAGGGCTGTCACTGAGCCTGGCCCAGCCCAGCCCTCAGCTGAGACCAGGCACAAGGGGCTGGGAGGGATGGGGGAGGATGGGGCTCCGCTGGGGCTCTGTCCCACCACGAGACCCTGTGTGAAGGAGTCCTGGTCACAGGCTGGGTGCCTATGGTGGGGGACATGGTCAGCCACAGCAGCCCAGGACAGCTGTGGGGCCTCTCCCTCTGGAATCGCCTGTGATCCCAACAGAGGCCCTCATGGTGCTGCTTCCCCCACATCTGCCAGAGCTGTGGGCACAGAGGTCTGATTGTCACCTGCCTGGGGACAGCAGAGCTGAGGGCAAGGCACACCCTGTGCAGTGTGTGGGCATCCCACAGGGACTCTGAAGTGTCCATCCCTGGATGGGATGGGAATGGGGAGCTGCCTCTTCTGTCAGGGGAGATGGAGGAGACACCCAGGCCACGTGGGGACCAAGGGCCGCGGGACACCCCTAGGCCTGGGCTCTCTGCTGACTGCCGTCTTTCCCTGGAGCTGAGAGTTTTGTCTGTGAGCTCACACCATGAGCCAGCCACGTCCTGGGGTAGGCAGTGCCCCTGTGCCACTCTACCGGCCCTCAGAAACCCAGTCAGGGTCGACAGCCCTTGGACGGGCGGAGACCCTTGCAGAGCGACGACTCGGGGCTTGCTCTGTGCCTTGCCCCGGCTCTGGCTGTCCCTACGGCCACCCTGTCCCAACCACAGCCCGGGGTCGCTCGGCGGCTGGAGCCCGGGGCTGCGGTGGGCGGCCAGGACCCGTCAGCAGGTGGCGGCCGCGCTCCGCGCCCGGCTCCCTCCCGGCTCCATCCCGGCTCCATCCCTGCTCCGTCCCGGCTCCATCCCTGCTCCCTCCCGGCTCCCTCCCGGCTCCATCCCGGCTCCATCCCTGCTCCATCCTGGCTCCATCCCTGCTCCGTCCCGGCTCCCTCCCGGCTCCATCCCTGCTCCGTCCTGGCTCCCTCCCTGCTCCCTCCCTGCTCCAATCCGGCTCCCTCCCTGCTCCATCTCGGCTCCCTCCCGGCTCCATCCCGGCTCCATCCCTGCTCCCTCCCCGCTCCATCCTGGCTCCCTCCCTGCTCCCTCCCTGCTCCAATCCGGCTCCCTCCCTGCTCCATCTCGGCTCCCTCCCGGCTCCATCCCGGCTCCATCCCTGCTCCCTCCCCGCTCCATCCTGGCTCCCTCCCTGCTCCCTCCCTGCTCCAATCCGGCTCCCTCCCTGCTCCATCTCGGCTCCCTCCCGGCTCCATCCCGGCTCCATCCCTGCTCCCTCCCCGCTCCATCCTGGCTCCCTCCCTGCTCCCTCCCTGCTCCAATCCGGCTCCCTCCCTGCTCCATCTCGGCTCCCTCCCGGCTCCATCCCGGCGCTATCCCGGCTCCATCCCCGGCTCCGGCTTCAGCCCCGCTTTTATTACCGGCTCCATCCCCAGCTCTGTTCCTGGCTCCAGCCCCAGTCCCGGCTCTATCCCCGGTTTCGGCTCTAGTCCCGGTTCTACCCCGAGCTCCAGTTCCGGCTCCAGCCCCGGCACAATTCCCCGTTCTGTCTCCGGTTCTGACTCCAGCCTCGTCCCGGGCAAGGTCCCGCTGCGGAGCCCCCTCCGCCCCGCAGGGTCCTGCCCCGCAGAGTTCCTGCAGGGACGGGTCCTGCCCCGCAGAGTTCCTGCAGGGACGAGCCCTGCCCGAAGCCCCGCCGCAGCCACATCCTTGCGGTCCCGACCCGCCGCTCCCCGGACCTTTCCCAGCATTGTCCCGGCTCTGGCTGAGCCCAGCGCCCAGGGCAGGCCACATCCCGATGGACATGGTCTGGATGGACAATGCCCAGGGCAGAAGGAGCCCCAGCCTCTCTATGTGGTATTTTTCACCAGAGACCCCATGACCCCACTCTGCTCCCCTGAGGTGGATATGAAGACTCGGAACAGGGATGGATCCAGAGCAGGCATTTCCAGGGCTCCCCACAGCTGATTTTGTCACCATCTCCCAGCAGAAAGCAGCACCTGATGTCAATGTGAAGGCTCTCTGAGGGGTCCCCACACTGCCTGCACCCCACTTCCCTCTCTGTGCTGAGCCTCCACAGTTCATCCCCAGTGGTTCCTGCTCCTTCCTGCCCCCCTGAACCACTGACAGCCACCCGAGCTGCAGCATCCGGAGCACTGACAGACCCCAGGTGCCTTATCCCGGGATGTGGAGCAGCTGCTGAGGGCCCTGCACAGCATCACTGCCCAGGTCACACAGAGCCCATCCTGCAGGAGCCCCCTCTGGCCCAGCAAAGCTCCTGCTCTGCTCCCCTGGCTTGGCCTGTCTGGCTCAAACCATTCCTCCCTCAATACCTGGTGCCAAACATCTCAGCTCCTCAGGATATCATCCAGCCCAGTGTGCCAACTTTCTGGCTGGTCACAGGGTCCCTGGACACCTCTGGAGCAGAGCAGCTCCAGGCACAGTCCCAGCAGGCTGAGTGCTCTCAGCCATGCCAGGTGAGTAGCTTCTATATCCAAGTGGCATCTTGGCTTTGGGATCTTTGCATTGCCCCAGAGCAGAAGATGCTCAGAGAGGAAATCCCCACAGCTCCATCAGAGAAGTGCTGCCCCATGGCTGAGGGGACAGCGACCTGGAGCAGCTCCTAATGCCAGGGCTACTGGGAATCACCAGGATGGGGAGCCCTCTCTGTTCCTCTGTCACATCTTCTCCTGTCCCACCTGTCTCCTCATCTCTCTGTTAGAGCTGGGGTGCTGGAGCCCTGCTGGGCTCTGATCCCACACGGGGCCTCTGTGGGGCGCTGCTGCTGGCCAGACCCCAAGGGCTGCTCCAGGGTGGCCCTGAGGACCTGTGCACAGCTCCCAAAAGAGCTCCATCGTTACCTTTGTGTGGTGCTCTGCTCACTCAGGGACTGTTGGGTGGCCTTGAGGTAACTCTGCCTCCGAGCTGCAGTTTTCGGGGATGGTTTGGGGCTGGTTTCTGAGTCTTCGCTATCGTCATCCCCCATGGCTTTGATGTAACTCCCGCTCCGCATGCGCCGGCACGGGATCTCGCTATCCTTGTCCCGGGACAGCGCGTTGTTCCACTCCCCCTGAGGCACCTGCAGGAGGAAGGGGAGTGTGAGCAGGTGTGAGGGATGGCACGTGCCCATGATCCTGGGACCAGCAGGATCGTGGGGGACTGGGGAGATTGTTGGACATTCCCCTGGAGTGTACTGGGAATAAGCAACACGATTCTTTCACAGACCTCCCTTACCAGTTCATGCCAGGCAGCCCTTGGCTTGGTGGTCTCTGTTTTTAGCACATCACAGCCATTCCTCCATCCCAGACATGCTCACACAGCCAGGACAAGCTGCACAATGCCAGGCGCAACAGGGTGAGAGGGACAGTCTCACTGGGGTACTGGGACAGGGCTGGACACAGGAGTTCATTGCACAGACCACATCACTGAACATAAAGTGCTGTTGTGGAGCAGGGCTTGGGGGTCAGAGCCCAGGCCTTCACAGGTTCTTTAAGGTTTCTGAGTTGAATGTGACTCTGAGTGGCTGAAATTACTTTCTGGAACCAAGTCAGACTCTAACAAGTGCCTCTAGAGCAGCTTGGGCACACAGACTTTGTGCTGGCCTCTCTGCAGAGAGATAAGCAGCACCTTGGACATGGAAAGCACTTCTAACCCCACCAAGATGACAAGTCCACAATTAATTTAAGGCAGACACGGTCTCTTGTTCCCTCACTAGAGATGAGTGAGCTGATGGTCCCATGGGAGGCTTGAAACACTGAGCAGCCACAGCAGCCACCACCCTGCCTGCCCATCCTGTGAAGGGTGTGTGGTTTGGGGATTGGAGACAGAGCCAACATGCCCAGCACCGACCAGGATGAGCCACACGTGGTGTGGGACAGGTCAGGAGAAAGATGGGGAAGCCCAAGTTTCCAGGAGCAAGCTTTGGCTTTGTGGCTCACTTGGATTGCAGCTGGTGTTTGTCCTGCCCTTGAGGCCATGGATGAGGGGCAGCCAGGCCAGATGTGAGGACACTGCAGTGTCCGTGCCATTTCAGTGCCAGGGTAGCCCAGACTGCTCCAGCAGCAGCTGGGGATGCCATGGGGAGCAGTGACAGGTCCCGTGCTGAGCACAGCTGCTGCTGCTGAGAGTGTCCATGCTGGATGTGCTGGATGGAGCTGCTGGAGCTGCCCAGGGAGCTGTGGGACTGAGCAGCCACAGCTCACACAGCACTGTGGGGATGCAGGGCTGTGCTGCAGCTGCCATGAGCCAGAGCCATGCGGTGCCTGGTCCATCCCTGCTCCCAGCAGGGCTTCCGTTGGAGCCTGAGGCTATGTGCCACGCTGCTGGGGTGCAGCACCTTCAGGTGAGGTGAGGCTCTGCAGGCTGCAGGCTGTGTCCAGGTCAGGCTCAATCCACACACCACAGTCGAAGGCTTTCTGGTGCCTGGAGGAGCAGGGGCTCAGCCCGTGTCCCACCAGACTGCTCCGTGTGTCCACTCTGGAACAGACCCCAGACCACCCCTGGGGCTGTTTTGGTGACAGGCTCCTGCCCAGAGTGTGCCCATGACCCAGCACCCACATTTCTGGGGGATGTGGAACAGAGCCAGGGCTGATCCACGTGTGTGAGATCCAGCTGGGGACCGAAGCAGAATGAGTCTTCCACATGAGGCATGCACATTGGCCAGGCCTCCCTGGCCCCACTTGCTGCTGGTGTGGATTTTCCCAGCCCTTTCCACTCTGCTTCTGCCATCTTCATGCTTGGCCATGGCTCCCAGCCTGGCTGCTCACACAACTGTCCAGATCAGGAGCTGTGGGTGTCATTCATCAGGTCCTTGTAAATGCGAGAGCCAAGAATCCTTTCCCTGCTGGGTGTGAGTGCTGCCTCTGCCCCAGCCTCTGCCTGCACTGGTGGCCTTGAGGCCAGAAGGGACCCTGCTGGCTCCAGCTGAGTCCAGCCACGGGAAGGATCCCACAGGTCGCTGGGATGCCTGGCTCCGACCCTTTCTAAAGGAGACAGGGACCCTGAGAATCACTTTTATATCTATCACCTTGGTGTCAGGTCTGGCTGGAGGCTGTGTTTTACTGCCTGCCTTCTCAGGGTGAACTGCAGCTCCTGCCTGTGGGGTCTGGGCCAGCATGGGGCTGGTGAGGGCAGTGAGAGGGTTGGTGAGGGCAGGCAGGGCTGGCTGCAGCCCCCAGATGGGGAGGGCAGGGCCAGCCTGCAGCCAAGTGTGCCATGCAGGACGGGGTGTGTAGGACAGACACTGCCCAGCTGTCCCTGTGTGCTGGATGGTGCGGGGCAGTGAGGAGTGCTGGGCTCAGCCCAGGACAGAGGGGGCTTTAAGACCTCAGGATCCTGCAGCTGCTCTGCTGTCACTGCTCGGGGGCATGGGCTGGGGGCTGCTCAGTTCTGCCATGGTTGCTGAATTTGCTCTCTGGGCATGGCAGCACAAAGACAGCTCCAGTGTCTCTCTGTCTGGTGCAGCTCCAGCACTGCCCACCCCACAGGGACATGTCCCCCTCCCAGGAACAGCCTCCCTGTGGCATCACGACAGCACCTGATCCTGACCAAGCTGCCTTAATCGTCCTTTCCCTGCCTCTCCTCTGCTTTGTGCCTTGGCAAGGCAGCAGGACACAGAGCTGCTCTCAAGGTGCTCCACGTTCCAGTTCAGCAGTCGAGGGGAAGGAAGGTGCCTGGGAGGACACCCTCTGAATCTGCTGCCCCACTTTGGACCATGTCCCACCTCTGTCTGCTCAGAGTCTGCCGCGACTCCCACTGCTCTTGCTCCTGCAGGACAGAGAGTGGGACAAGGGTTCTGTGCCACACCTGCAAAGACAAGCAGGTGCCCTCAGGGACCTGCAAAAGCAGTGCAGGTCTTTTGGGTGCTGTTCAGGGTCCTCTGGGGTGCTTTTCTCCTCCCTGATGCGAGGGGCCTGTCCCACAGTCTGAAGCTCTGCGATGGGGATGGAGGGCCCAGAGCAGCTTCTGTGATCAAAGACAGACCGGCCAGTGGCCAGTGCCACCCTTGGTGGCAGCAGAGTTCCCGGCAGTGACACCCGGGGCTCTGAGCACAGCCTGTGGGGGCATGCACAAGAGGGCATGGGGGCCCCCAGGCCCGCCACAGAGTAGCTCCAGAGCTCCTCACAGGCGGTGGGACTCTGCTGCCCTTCCTGTGGCCTTAGCTGTGCCCACAGTGCTTTGGGGGTGTGGAAGGGGTGCCCAGGTCTGGAGACTTCGTGGGAACTTGGGGATGCTCCTGCCCTGGGGCTGCATGGAGGTGAGGAGGGGGCAGCAGGGATGGTCTGCCAGGCTGCAGGATGTGGGTCCTTGTCCATGTGGTGCCAAGTGGTGCAGGGATGTGGGACCCAGGCATGTGTCCATCCCTGGAGCTGGGCTCCACTCAACCCTGCATTGCTCCCAGGGGCTGCCCAGTCACCAGCCAGCAGCACTGCCTGCCTCTGCTGCTCTCCTGCTGAGAGCCGAGTGCCGAGGGGGAAGGGAAGGGGCATGGGGGAGGCTTCCCTTGGGCATCCCCCATCCCTGGAGCACCAACAGAGTGGGGACTGGGGGAAGGGGAAAGCTCCACTCCTGGGCTCTGGCAGGAGCTGCGGTGCTCCCTCTGCCCAGGGCAGGTCAGGGGGAAGATACTCGAGGAGCAAATAGGGTTTCCATCACACAAATGCCAGCTCTGCCATGCAGCCCAGCCCCGCACACACGGACATGCAGCACAGGAAGGCCCTGCTGAGCGCTCCAGGGGTGCACGGGCCATGCACAGGCTCCACTGCCATGGGCACACCACTACTCCCTCGTGTCCCTCGTGCTGTCCCAGGGGCTCAGCCATGGGCTCAGCCATGTCCTCGAGAAAGCAAGCTGGAGCCAGGCTGTTCCTCTGACAGGGCACCCTCTGGGAAGGACCTGGGCTGTATTCCTGCTCCATGGCAGCTTGGTGGGGCTGGTGTGAGGCACTCAGCATTGTGGAGTGGCTGGCACTGACCAGGCCACCCACTCTGGATTATGAATTATTTTCAGAGCTCCTGGGTGTTAAGGATGCTCTGGCTCTGACTGCAGGTGGAGTTGGGGAGGTTGATCTGGATGATGCATCAGGTTAATGGTGACTGTCCCCTGGGACCCCCATACTGCCCATCCCTTCAGTGCTGTCTGTGGATCCACAGCTCCTGCTCACTCCTGCCTGGGGCATCTCCCACCCCAAGGAGCTTCTCAGCCTCTTTCCTTGTGGTCTCAGCTGCATATGGGGCCCATGGGGACAGGGGGACAGGGGATGGGGAGGACAGCCTCCCTCCTTGGGGACTCTGCTCTAGGGGTGTAGATGTGTCACCCTAGGGACTGATCCTGAGAGACCTGATGGGACAGGGCTGGGCCTGGAGCTGGGCGATCACCAGTTCCAACATCCAGGGCCTGGAAACATCACATGTACCCCCAATGGTTCCCGATGAATCCCCAAAATACCCAGACCCTTCAAATGGGACAGAATAGCTTTGGGGGCTTACCCAGCCTGGAGTTTGGGGTGTCCTGTTTGTCCCCATCCCACCCCTCCCACCCTCCCTTATGTCTCTTCACCTCTGGGACCCACTGGGCATTTCTGCCTGGCAGCTGCTCCCTCTGCAGCAGGGCAGGGCCGCCGTGTCCCCCCAGGCACCGGGAAAGCAGATCCATGCTGTTCCTCCCCATGGCACATGGAGGGAGTGGGCCCGCCCTGTCCCCAGGTGTGACAGGAGACATGTGGCCTTGCAAAAGGGCATTTCCCACACACAGACTCCAGAGGTGACTTCACCATTGCCCTTTCTGTGCCCAGGAGGGGTTGGGATACAATGACCCCATCCTCCCGTGAGGTGCCTGAGCCCTGTGCTCTGACTTTTGGGGCTGACACCGGACACCTGGGGACAAGATGAGCCCAAGCCCTGTGACCCGTTGGCTTGTAGGGGCACCGGGCATTGTGTTTTTGGGGCTGGGTGCTTGGGGTCTTGGTTCTGGTGCTGAGCTGCTGGTGAACTGAGCACAGCGGCCGCCCCAGGCACTGGGGGTGTTGGTCATACCCCGGTGTCCCCCAGTGCCCCTCCAGCCGTGCCAGTTGTGGCTGTCGGCTGCTCCCTACCTGTTCCAAGTCTGGTGGTGCAGGCTGATGCCCCTGGCCAGTGGTCCCAGGAGGATCAGAGTGGGAGGGAGCTGGGCAAAAGCTTCTCCTCAAAACAAGATCCCTACCTGGGCGCTGCCTGCGTCGGTCGGCCCGGGGCTGAGGGGCTGGTCCCACCTCCGCGGGGGCTCGCTCGGCTGCCGTGGGGCACCCGTGTCCTCCCAGCCAAGCGGTAGGGCTGCCCAGCTGCTGGCCAGGCCCGTGCCACCCAGCTGTGCCCACAGCCCTGCGTCAGGCTGTCGAGAAACGGAGGCTCATTACATGGGGGGGAATGAGCGGGGCAGCCTTGCACCCCAGAGCCCAGGGGCTGTCGGGCTGCCTGCTGGGCTCTGTGCTGCAGCCTGAGGGAAGCAGGGCCCTTGGAGAGCTTGGCTGCAGCTCTTTAACCTCAAATGCTTAACTGGAAGGAGCAGGGGCAAAGGAAAAGAAACCAGGCCAAGACCATTTTCCCTGCTGGTGTTCCTGATGCAGTGAGTTCAGTCCCTTGGAAATTTGATTTGCAGACGTGGCCAGCAAGGGATTGGAAGCCGAGTGTGCTCCAATAATTCATCGCTTTTCAAAGCCTCTAAGCCTGCTGGGCACAGCCAGGGAAGCCCCTGGCACCTCTGCATTAAAAGGATGCTGGAGATTTACATACACAGACCAATCCCCTCCTCCCCCCACCCAGGCCCGGC
The DNA here is from genome assembly GCA_013399225.1 of Rhipidura dahli. Classification (NCBI taxonomy): domain Eukaryota; kingdom Metazoa; phylum Chordata; class Aves; order Passeriformes; family Rhipiduridae; genus Rhipidura; species Rhipidura dahli. The sequence goes on along the minus strand of VXAC01002807.1, from coordinate 268,682 downwards.
TTATTTGTCTCCATTCCTCTCTCTAGGGCACCGCCAGATTCATGCTGTTCCAGCGCCGCGTTTGGAACCTGCTACAGCCCTGGAGCTGTCGGTGCCAGGGTTTCAAACCAGCATCATCCATGCAGGCCATGCAAGCGGGGCTGGCACTGCCCTGCTGCCCCAGCCCCGCCCCGTGGGAGAGCAGCAAGGCGCTGCCGGTCCTACCAGTGCTCCGGGGAAGCTGGGCAGGGCGGGGCTGACTGGGCACGCCGGCACATCCTTGCGATGCGTGGAGATAAGGGGTGAGTGTTAGTTAGTGCTGCTGACCTTCAGCCCCTGGGCAGTGGCACAGGGGTCTCCGTGGGGACCTGGCGAGCTGTGTCTGGTGGGAGATGTGGCCTCTCAGCATTGCCGGCTGTGCGGGCACTTGGGAAACAGCCACATGTGGCGGCTACATCCCCGCCTGCCCAGGAGCATCCCCCAGCACCTGCAGGGGCTGGGCAGGCAGTGGGGACATGTGGGGGGCCTGCAGGAGATAGGATCACACCCAGCACGGGGGGTGGCATGTCCCCTCCACCCCACGCTGCCAAGCTCCAGCCCAGGGACTGGGACAGCGCTGCAGCTGTGGGAGATGGGACCCCATCAGCACCCGTGTCTCTGCAGGAGGAGCAGGGGTCTGTGCCCAGAGCCCTCCACAGCCCTCTCCTGGCAGTGTGACCCGAGGTGGCAGCTGAACCATCTGGAGGTGTTTGATAAGGTCACACAGGTGCCCACCGAGAGGATGTCCCTGAACTCCCGCGCTTTCCTTTCATGGACCACCCCACGTTCTCCCGCGGTACCCACCTGCAGGTAGTGGTAGGCCAAGTCCTGGTGGCAGGACTTGGATTTGAGCAAGGCTTTGTCAATGGTGGCGGAGGCCTTCTGGCACACCTCCCGGGCATGGCTGAGCGTCAGCGTGGACCAGGAGCCCCGCTTGATGTAGTTGGAGTCGTTGTTGATGGGGATATTGGTGCAAGGGTTGACCTTGAGGTCGTTATTGCTCTTGGAGGATTTCAGCATGTGCTCGCTGATGGTGTTGTAGGCGTGCATGAAGTACTTTGGCTGGCTGTGGTCAGGCTGCCGGCCCAGCGTCATCAGCCCCATGGGGTTTCGGTAGCTGCAGGTGTCGCTGTCCAGGTTGTCGTCGGAGCTCCACCAGCCGGAGATGTTGGACCTGGTCCTGCGCTTGGGCTCAGAGGTCTTTGCCCGGTCCTTGCTCTTGCTCCTCCGGTTTTGCTTGGCGTCATCCGCCCCCTTCTTCCCATTCACGTTGCCCTTGGTGGGGCCCTCCAGAGACTGGGACTTGGCGAAGAGCTTCTGCACGGAGTGCACGAGGTGCCGGATGCGCCCCGGGCTCTCGCTGCGGTGCTTCGCGTCGCTCCGCTGGAACTGGAGGGTGCTGAAGCCATCCCTGTGGATGGGCAGCTGCTTCTCAAACTGGTCGAGGAGGTTGGCAGGCAGGCGGTTGATCTTCGTGGCTTGGGCATGGCTCGGAAAAGGGTTGTCATCCGGGACCTCAAAGTGGGAGTTGTAATGGATGCGGGGGAAAGTGCTGCTGTTGGAGATCTGGTTGTTGAGCGGAAGGAGACAGTCCCCGTGGACGGTGTTCTGGGCTGGGAATCGGGGGTCCATGGTGAAGGAGTCGGTGGGGCTGAGGAGATAAGGGTTTCTGTCCTGGGGGGCATAAAGAGAGTCTTGAGGGGAGTCCAGGTTTTCGGAGAGATGGCGGCTTCTGTTGTCTCCTAAGCCCTTCATGGTCCCAGGGCTTCCTAGACCATGGCTCAGGGACGGTGTGGCAGAGCCCTCGTAGACCTCCCTGCAGCTGGAAGAAGAGGACAGATGCTGAGAGCCCACTGGGAGCCCCTCTGGCAGCCCACTCCTCACCAGGGGCACATCCCTGTCCCCCTCTGAAAGCAAATTCCACCATGGTTAAAGGGACAAAGGAGAGAAGCAGGATGGAAGAGGCACGAGGGGAGGAGAAGGGCTGTGAGACAAGGGGCTGGAGAGAGCAGGGCCCAGCAGAGGAGGAGGGAGGGGCAGGATTCACTTCCCACTGCAGCTGCAGTGCTCCTGTGCCTCAGTGCCGGGCCGTGGGCTCCTTCCCAGCGTCGCTGCTGCTGCTCTGCTGCTGCACTTGGTGTATTAACAGCGTCCCCTCCCCAGCAGCGTGACAGAGGCACTGCCAGCAGGGCCCTGCTCTGTCCCCTTGGCTCAGGGGCTGCAGGAAAGTCTGCTGCCAGAGCCCAGCTGGTCCTGGCTGAGCCCAGGCAGCCCGGAGCCGAGTACCCCAATGCTGCAGGGTGCCTGGTGTTCCCGCGGTGACGGCTCCCGGGGCTGGCACCGCTGCCGCAGCTGTGTTAATGTGACACGATGGCAAACACCTCCTCTCCAGCCAGCACTGCCTTCCTGGCAGGTTCTGCCCCGGAGCACAGCGTGTCAGTAGCTCTGTAAGAGCTGAGGTATTTCTGAGCACTCAGAGCCTGACCCGAGAAGCTGTTGGCTGCTCAGGCGATGATTCCTGCTGGGCTGCTCCACTGCCGGGGAGCTGTGCCACCTGTGCCACCCTCCCAGCCAGCCGCTGTCCCCTCTGCCACACTGAGGGGCTGGGGTTGCTCACTTCCTCTCAGCAGATCCCTGTGGGGAGGTGGAAGGGCAGCTGGACAGAGGGATTCCCTGAGGGATCCTCACTGAACATCTCCCCAGTGGTCTTGCCCCATCCTGCTCGGTTCAGAGGGGTCCTCATCTTCACTGCGTTATACAGGGGAAAACGACAAACCTTTTGGGTTTGCTTAAAAGGAAAATCAGTGAACATTTGTATAAGTTGAGCTGTCAATCAATAAGTTGACTTTCCATACTTTAAACCTACTTGAAATCACAGAGAACATAAATGAACTCTTATTTCCTGTTACCTTTTAGTTTAGTTTCTTAGTTTCTTTTTGGTTTAGTTTGAGTGTCACTTAAAAAAGAGACAGTGACTTTTAACACATGCAGATGGCATGTCCCTGTGAGGAGCAGAGATGGCAGTCTGTGCTCCTGGCTTCTCCCTTTCAGCCATGAATTGGTTTCCAGTCTTCTCGAGGAGCTCGTCTACCAACATGCAGCATGGCCAACAAGGTGCTGTGGGAAAGGAGGCAGTGACCACTGCAGGGTGGCAGGAATCGACAGGCTTGTCTTCCTTCCTCACTCAGGGAAAAATGTATTAATAATGAAAAGCAGCCAGAGCTTTAAATAATTGTTTGGAAGCACCAAAAAAAAAAAAAAAAAAAAAACCAAAAAAAAAAAACAAAAACACAAAAAAACCCCCCACAAAACAAAAAAAGAAGTGGAATTTATTCCATGGCTTGATGGGCTTTACAGTCTCCATTTAACTCTGTCGCTGCCAGGGGGCTGGCAGAGCCAAGCTGGGCTTTCTAAAGCTGCAGCGGGCACAGCCTGGGCTTCCCACCCTGCCCCTCCCCTGGGCCCTGCTCCCGAGGGTCCTGCCCGCGCTGATCTCAGCCCCCTGCCCTAAGGCACTGCCCCCTGGCCCTACCCAGCACTGCTTCCTGGGCATCTCCGGGCCCCCCTACGGTCCTGACCCGAGCCCCTGGAGAGGCTGCACGGCCCAATGGGGTGGCTCCTCCTCTCCTGGTGCTGAGCTGCTCCGGCTGCCTTCACCTCCAAGCTGTGCCCTGCCCCGTGGTCTGGGATGCTCTGGGGGCTAAGATTTGCCCCTCTCCACCACACAGACAGTACCCAGGCATTTTGGGGATGGGGACATGGCCTGAGCTGGGAAATGTTGATACCAAACCTGAACTTTCCGCCCAAACACCAAATGCAGCCTTAGCCTTGACTGGTGTCCAGCTGCTTCTGGTCCCTGTGGGTGCCATCCTAATTCCTGCTGTGCTCTCCAGCAGGATCACCCCCTGGAGTCCCCTGCCCATGGGACCTGCTGGGCTGGTGGAGATGGGGTAGTGCTGGCTGGGAGATACCAACAGGGAGGCTCAGGATGTGCCAGCTGGCACCCACAGCGCTCACAGAGAGCCCCAGGTGATGCTCCCAAAGGAAGCCCTCTGGGCAGAAGGGAAGGTCGGGGTGTAGGACCAGGTTGAGCTACTGATCTGAATTCCAGGTGGCTTTGGATGGCCAAGCTCCACCTGCAAGCCTTGGAGGGGAAGCCCTGCAGGAGGCAGAAGCTCAAATCCTCCCTGAACACCACCCTAAAGTGCCCATGCTCAGCTCTGCCTGCCATGGCCACTCTCCCTTCCTTCTTTCCTTCCCCCAGCCCTGGAATCCCAGTAAAATCCTTCCCTTGGCCCAAGGCCATCCTGGCTCCAACTGATTTGATCACAAAGGGATGTCTCTGGATATTGATAGTAAATCCATCCTTGCCTTCTGAGAGCAGTGGGTATTTGAAGCAGAAATCTCCTCCTAAGGCAGCCGTGACTGCCTCGCCATAAAGCACCACTGCCTTGTGCTCACTGGGCTCCAGGTAAACTCAAACTGCCTTAGGAATCAAAAGAAATAGGGAAATGAGATGAAATTAAAGAAAGGTAAATCAGTGCCATGCAGTGAAGGTTTAGGGTGCACAGGAGGAGGAGAAGGGCCAGGGTCAGGCTGGCTCCGGGTGCTGGAGAGGCAGAGGGGCAGGTAGGAAACACTGAGGGGCTGGGGGATGACTGGGAGAGGAGAGAAAGAGAAGGTTTTGGAAGGGCAGGAGCAGACATGATGAGAAGGTGGGAGCAGGGGAGGGCAGGGAGCTCTCTCTCTCCCAGACTGGTTTCCCCCTGCCAAGGGTGAACACACACTTCTGTACGGCAGATCTCACTGCTGCCTTCTCCTGTGGGGCTGCCACAGGTCCTGATCCTCCTACCTGTCCTGCCAGCTCCAGGATCCCTTCCCTTGCTGGCCAGGGAGGTGTGAGGTGCATCCCTGCTGCTGGGCACGTGCTGGTGCCCACCACACTGTGTTAGCTGCCTCCTCTGTCAGGTGGTGTCCCTCTAAGATGGATTAAACTCTTTTCTTACATTTCAATTACTCTCTGCAATCCTTGGCACTTTCTTGAGACATGGGGTCAGGGAAGGGAAAACTCCAACAAGATCTTCCCTACCATCTTTTAGATTTGGAAGGATGAAAAAAGCTTGAAACTAAATCTCCCAAATCCATGATCCTGCAGCTCACGGACTGGGCAAGGGCTGTGTCCTGGGACAGCTGCCCAGTGTCCCCGCTGTGTCACCCCACCCCGAGCCAGGGGCCCCAGCTGGGGTGGTCAGCCCCGCGCCACAGAGGGGGCACCAGGGTCGTGTCCAGCAGAGGGTCACAGCAGGGGGTTCCAGGGCCAGGACAGGACCCCTGAGCCCATGGAAAGGGACTGGTTTAACCCCTTTATCTCTCTTCCCCTCAGTCTTTTTTCTCAGGACTACCCTTCCTCTTCCCAGTGGCTTTGCTGATGCTCAGAGGTCTTGGAAGTGAAGGGGATGAATTGACCTGGCCTGACCTGACCTGATTTACGGAACTTTTGTGTCCCAGACCCCAGCCAGAGGCAGCTTCCTCCTGGGCCTACTTCACAGCCTTGCAGGTTTGGATGGGCTGCACCCAGCCCACCTCCAGCAGCCCCTCTGGCAGCTCCAGACACCAGGCAGGGGTTGGGATCACAAAACAGAATTCCTGAGTGGTTTGGGTTGGAGGGACCTTAAAGCCTCCCCAGTTCCACCCCCTGCCGTGGGCAGGGACACCTTCCACTACACCTGGAAGGTTGCTCCAAGCCCCACCCAACCTGGCCTTGGACACCTCCAGGGATGAGTCTCCAGCCATGTCAGGGACCACTGGCTGTGATCAGCTTCTGTGCTGGGGCTCTGCACCACAGGGGAATCGGGCAAACCAATGCCACTGCCCACCATGCCCCCTTCTCTTTAACTTCTGGGGTGGACATGGGTTTCAGGAGATGTTGCCCTATTTCTGTTGTCCTAAGTGTTGCAAATACACCTTAGATTATTTTATCCCAAGGGCACAGAGAACAGAGCAGACTCCCTGCCCTCTCTCAGCAAGGAGGGGACAGCAGCAGGAGCCTCATGGCCTCACCCCACTTCTCTCTGCTTCCATCTCTTCCAGGATGTCTCTTTGCAGCTGGCTGGTATTTGCCAGCCCAATACATGGCACAGGCCCTGGGCAGGGCTCAGTCCTTCTCACCATGCCTGGCAGATCCCAGGTAGCTCCAGGAGCACCCCACACTCATCCAGCTTTCTGCTCCTTGTATGTGCACGTTGGGACCGGAGCTGGAAGCGTTCCACAGGCTGTGGATGTGGCACCTGGGGACATGGTTAAGTGGTGAATGTGGCAGTGCTGGGTCAATGGTTGGACTCCATGAAGCCTTTTCCCACCTCACTGAGTCCATGGGGGCAAACACAGCTCTGTGTGGCTGTGGTGTGTGTGACACAGGGTGCAGCCCAGGTGTGTAGGCTCTGGGGGTGCACCTGTGACTGGGGTGCCCTGGGTGTTACAGGGCTTCTGCAGAACCAGGGACTGCTGGGTTGGCGGCTCATTCCACCCTCCAGGGGCAGCTCTGTGCTGCCTCACTTCCTGCCTTTTCCCCTGCCCTTGGCACACACAAAGACTCCCTGCGCCCCCCACCCCCAGCCACCCAGCTCTGCTGATGGAGCTGCTGTGGCCTTGACACAGAAAAGGGCACTTGAAGAGCTCTCCAAATGGTGCTGAGGCCCTGGCCCTGAGAGAAGCTGTGGCTGCCCCTGGATCCCAGAAAGTGTCCAAGGCCAGGTTGGGTGGGGCTTGGAGCAGCCTGGGACAGTGGAAGGTGTCCTTGCCCATGGCAGGGGGTGGCACTGGATGGGCTTTAAGGTCCCTTCCAGCCCCAACCATTCCAGTATTCTCTGGATCTCCAATTCCATGTCCTACTGAGGCAGGGCTGGCCAGAAAGGGCCAGGAGCCACTTGGGTGATGCTCATGAGAGGCTGGCAGCACACCAGGAGAAGCAGCAGCCTGTGAACAATGTGCACACATCCTCCAGGAGGAAGCCACCCCCGCACTGAGGAGGCTGGGACACCCTTTGGGGTCAGCTGGTCCTGCCCTCTGCCCATCAGCTCTTCCAGGGTTCCACGTCCCCCAGGCTCCCATGCAAACCCCGGCCCAGCCACTCAGGCTGGCTGCAAACACAGGGGTGGCTTTTATATGTGGAACCAGCAGCACGGTAACAACGGGCTGGAGTCAGGAGAGATGACTGGCAACCTGCAGGGGGAAAATGCCTCCCCCCTCCCTGCTGCTGAAAGGATTTGTGTGCCGTGGTGTAGGTGACGTGGGCCTGCCCACACGCTCCGAGTCAAACGTTCCCTGAATTAGCAGGAGCTCTGGCTGTGGCGCTGGCGAGGGGGGCCGCCGGCTGCCAGAGCCCTGCATTAGTGATGATTCAGAGTTCACAATCTGATCGTGGCTGATAAAAATAGCTGGCTCCTGCCTGGAACAATTAATTACACAAAAGAACCTTCTCCCGCCATGCTGCTCCCACTGCTGGCCTGGCAGCTCCATCCCGGGGCAGGGCACATCCTCAGGGATGAGCAGGAGCAAGGTGCCTGTCCTGGCATCAGGGCTGGGGCTCCTGAGAGGAGTCAATGCCACCCACCATGACACACAGGGGAGCCAGGCACTCAGTGCACAGCAGCACTGGGGACAGTGGCTTCCAGCAAGCCAAGTGTGCCACCTATTTGGGTTCCATCCCTGGGAGATGGGGAATCCTCCAGAGGGCCCCGGGGCTCACCCAGCCCATCCTCCCCGCCCTGCCAGGCAGCCAGCACCAGGTGAAGCACGCCCGGTGCCAGCCCCGTTGGTGGCTGAGCTCGGCAGCACCTGATCCCCCTGGGGAAGGAGTTCCCCACATCCCTCCTCACGTGGGAATAAATGGCTGGTGCCCTCCCAGCGTGGGATCTACACACAACTCTTGAGGCCCCACAGGAGTGAACACCAGGGGTCTCCTGCTTGTTCTTCGGGCCAAGGGATGTCTCTGCCCACTGGTGCACACTGGGGTGATGAGAGGGACGGGATCTGACTGGCACCATCCCAAAATGACAAGGAATAATTTATCTTACCTTAAGAGCTCAGAATCCTACCTTTTTTGTTTTGGTCTGGTTTGGTTTTTTAATCTACCAGCAAAACCAAATGCTGTGAAAATCAAAGGCTGTGATATGACAGATTTTTGACTTCAGGTGTTGTCTAAGCTGGAGGAGCAGATGAACTCCTGAGAGAGACAGAGAATTTATTTCCATGCAGATGTCACTGGTAATATAATCAACTCTTCAGGGAGCAAAACACCAGGAATTCTGCAACCTATTTGTCCATCCCTAAAGAGAAGTTTCTCAAAGTTCTCCATGGGATGGGATTTGCTGAGAAGCAGGAAATGCAAAGCATTAAGTCATTAAGTAGGTCAAATGAGGCAAATGAGACAGGTAAGAAAGGGAATTTTCAGGAAGAGAGCAGGACAGCTGATGAGCTGGCTGGAGTGAAAGAACCAGGGCAGGGAGCTGGACAGGTATCTTTGAAACCCCCCTGCAGCCCCTGCTGCCTTGCAGAGCACTCGGGGCACAGGCTGCTGACCACATGGGCCATGTTCAGCTGGGCTGGAAAAGCAGCTAATGAGAACATTCTGGCCCAAAGCTGACCTGCTCTGGCCAGTGCGTTCAAGGGGTGTGGTGGGGGTGAGGCAGGGTCTGCACAGCCCCCGTGGAGCGAGCATGGGATGCAAAGCCCTGGATGCAAAGCCTGGAACACAGCAGCCTTGGACCTGCCTGTGCCCTGACTCCCAGGGAGGGAGGTGTCCCCCCTAACACTGAGCACTTGTGACCCAGACAACGGCAGAGACTGCCTGGCCTCCTGTGCTGCCACCCTGCCCAAAACCATCACAGAGAATCCTCCTGCCTCTCTGTGCTGCTAGAGCCACCAGCAGCCCCAGGACCACGGCCCCAGCGCCACTCCCAGGGCACAAAGACCACACTGAGGAGGAGAAGGAAGTTCAGCCCTGAGAGGAGGAGACTGAGGTCAAACTTCACTGGAGTCTTCATGAGGGGAAGGTGCTGAGCTCTGATCTGTATGAGCAGTCACAGGAGCCAGGGAATGCTGGAGCTGTGCCAGGGGAGGGTCAGGCTGGAGATCAGGGAAATGTTCCTCATACAGAAGGTGCTGGGCACTGCCCAGGCTCCCCAGGGAATGGGCACGGCCCCGAGGCTGCTAGAGCTCCAGGAGCGTTTGGGCAGCGCTCTCAGGCATGGGCTGGGACTGTTGGGGTGTCTGTGCAGGGCCAGAGTTGGATCAATGATCCTTGTGGGTCCCCTCCAACTCAGCACATTCCATGATTCCCTGTCTCCCTGCCCTTACTGTTTGTGGCAGAGCAGTTACAGGATGCTCTGCACGGCCGTGGCTGTCCCTGCTGCACCACCAGCTCCCTGCAGCCGAGCACAGACACTGCTTTGCTCCGGGGTAGGTGTTCCCGTTGCCTCAATGTCCACACGGAGCCAGGCAGGGCCCTGCCTGCACTGGCATGAAGGATGGGGATGCTCTTTGGCACCGGCTTTGCTCAGCACCTCAAACAAAGCAGCTCCTGCTGCCTGGGGGTCCTGGGGCAAAGCGGAGCAGGTGGGCAAAGCCAGCAGCTCCCTCTGACACCCCTTTGGAGGCAAGGCTGGGCCCGAGTGCAGCTCCCGCGTGCTCGGAGCTCGGGAACACTTCCTTTGTCTCAAAGTGGGTCAGGCGGAGGCGTGACGTTACTATAGCAATGGGCATGAGATTTCATAACTTTATTTTGTGAGGGGTGTGTCGCAGGATTCGCCAGGAGACAGAGGGAGGGTTGTCATTGCATCACCCTGGCGGCCTCCCCGCCCCAGCCTGCTCCTGCAGGAGCCCCCCTGCCCCTCGTCCACACGCACAGAGCTGGGTCTGTGCCCCCAGCCCCTCGGGAGTCCCAGAGCCCCCTGGGCCACCCCGTACCTCTCACAGCTTGCTGGGCTCAGGGTCTAGGCCAGACTCAGCATCCTGTGCACCATGTGTCCCTCTGGGCTCCAGGGCTGTCCCTCATGAAGACCTGTGGGGCAGAGAGCAAAGGGGACATGTCCTCAGGTCATGGGGGGGTCACACAGGCCTCTTGACCAACATCCCGGGCCACAGCCCCGATGCTGCAAACCCTCGGCAGCTCTGCCCAACACCCAGGCTGTGCCCAGCAAAGGGCACACAGCGAGGCAGGGGCAGTGCCACGGGACAGGGAGGGACATGGGAGTGGGTCCTGTGTCCCTCTGGGTGTCATGTGGATTGAGAGGATGAGCTGGAGATCAGCCAAGTGGGGAGGAGGACATCCAAAGTGCTCCTTGCTGGGGGCTCAGGGCTGGATAGAGCCCTCTTTGTGGGAAAGTGCTCTTAGTCTTTCCTTCCCTTGTTTCTTTAGCATGGAAGAGGCCCCCTGCAGTCCATGGCCATGCCAGGAGCCCCTGACCTGGGCAGGGGGGACCCCATCACCCTCTGTGCCTCACCCCCTGGGCTGTCCCCCTTGGGCTGAGCCCGGGGAGGCAGGAAGGACAATCCTGGGGACAAGCTGGCAGTCCCTGGTGTTCCTCTGGCTGTGTCCCAGCCATGCAGCTGCCAGAGCCCGCTCTGACTCTGCCCTGCCAGCACTGCTCAGGGCAGCTCCCACCAAACCCCTCCCATCTGGGATGCAGCTGAAGCTCCTTCCCTGCCACCCTGCACTGGGAGCTGCCGGGGCAAGCTGGGCAACTCCTGCTGCAGGGAAGCAAGAATGGGAATGGCATGGGAACCACAAGAGGAATCAGCCTTCCTAGGACAGCTTTTTCATTCTTAGTTGAATGGAGGAGGCCATCTGGGTCTGAGAAAATCTGTGAGAGCTCAAAGAGGGGTGAAAATTGGTGAACCCAAGTTTCTTGTCTTGGATGGAAGGCTGGGGCAAGGATACAAACCTCAGCAATTTTCTAGGAAAGGCAGATCTGGGTGCTGGGCTTGTTTCCCACCCTGGTGATGCAGAAGATGACCAAACTGGTGCTCAGAGATGAGGCAGCAGCTCTTTGTCCCCAGAACAGAGAAATGGGCACTGCAGTGCCCCTGAGACCCTGCTCTGGCACCTGCCACCACCCAGCAAGAGGGGCTTTATCCCCACGTAGCTCCTGCCTGGGGGTTACACTCATCCCAGGTGCCTGGTTATGGCACGGGCACTGTGCTCCCTCAGCCAGGCCCCACAGCCCCCGAGAACCTGTCCCAAGGAAGCCAAGACTGAAGAGCTGGACAGGCACAGTGCAGGCAGAGAGTAAGAGGTCAGTGTTCACTGCAAGGCCCTCACTGGGGATACCCCAACAGTCAGGAGAATGGACAGCCTGGGAAGATCAGCAGACTGGCCTCCGAAACTGGGTACAAACCCTCATCACCATCCCACCAGCTGCGTCCCCAGCACTGCACAGGGGATTGTTAAAGCAAAGGCACGTGTCCTGGGACAGCCAGGCAAGGCAGTCACACCTGTCCCCAGAGCTCACCCGTCCTCAGACCAGAACACCCCTTTGCTGAGGTTCTCACTGCTGCTGGGAGCTGGGCTGTGGGGCCAGAGCCTGGGGCTGAGACAGAGGTGACCAGAGTGGCTTCACCCAGCCTGGGAGGCTTCTGCTGTGGCCCAAGGGACACCTCCCCACTCCAAACCCAGGCACCCCTGGGCTCGGGGACTGTGTCAGGATGAACTGTGGTGGGGCCAGGTGCCACTGACTGCACTGCACAGTCCCTGCATGGGCACCGCCCGGCCCTCTCGCAGCCCTCTCCATGGGAAAGGGAATTCCAGCTCCTGTGGGCTGTGCCAGGCTTGAGCCCATGACCCAGAGAGCAGAGCCACCAGCACAGCCAGGATCCACAGCCAGTGCTGCCTCCAGTGTCAGCACCCGCCTGTCCCTGTCACCCGCTGTCGCTGCCCTGCTCTACTGCCACCAGTGCTGGGATGGAGGGCAGCACCGTGTGCCCCTGGAGCCACTGATGGCCACCATGGCAGCCACCAGCACCTTCTAGGAATGCCCCCAGCACCCTCCTGGGTGTGCAGGTACCACCACAAGCACCCAGCACCCCGTAGCTACTGGGATGGAAGTGCCTGTGCAGTGCAGACGTCACCCACCACATCTGTGCCTGTCACCAGCACTCTCAGGGTGCTCCAGGCCCCCAGGAACAGCCCAATCCTGGCATCCCTTGGCACATCTGACGGGTGGGAGGAGCAGTGCCTGTGTGCCAGGCCTCCCCTCACCCAGCAGATTCCTCCAACTAAACAAGGCCATTGAATCTCTGGAGGAAGAAGCATTTTGGTGTGGAACACTGCTTTCCCTTTGCATGCTGCTCTTGCACTGAGAAAATGGCACCGTAATTGCTTTTAATTAATATCAGCATCAACGCCCAAGAAAATGCAAATGAGCAATTGTGTCACCAGCACAGCACAGCCACCTGATGTTACCCACCAGCCAGACACCTCCACTGGTCCTCTCTTCCTGCCTCCAACGTCCCCCTCTCCCTGCCACTCTCAGGAGCAGGATGCTCACAGCTGCGGTGTGAGGGCGTGGGATGGAGCTGGTGCAGGGAAGGACAGGACAGGTTCTGCAAGCTCAGGGAAGGGGATTGCAGACCAAGAGAAGGGTGGGGAGCAGGGGCCAAGCTGGGGGCCTGATTTTCCAGGCAATGAGGGCACAGGATGGCAGAGGAAGCAGTCAAGGGTCCATCCAGGTCCTCCTGCTCCCTGCTCAGGGGTGTCTTGCTGATGAACTGACATCCCTTCAAGACAATTTTGGTGAACGGGGTTTCAGATGCTCTGCAGCCAAACCTCACAGGAGAATCAGCTGCTGATTATTATCCTCTTGGCCTGGGGGAGGAGGAGGAGGCTGCCCTGCTGCAGCCTGGGTGGTTCTGTGGGGCTGGAGAAGGCCTTGAAGGGATAGATCTGGTGCTCCTGATGCCACCTCAGAAGTGGCTGCAGGTCAGTGATTAAATATGAATCAGCCAGTGTCTGCTGGGGCCTCCCGAGGAAGGCGATGAGGTTTCAGCCGAGAGAGCAGATGAGGAGAGCAGGGAGGTCCTTCCCCTCCTGCCACTCCAGGGCAGCACTGGTGTGGTCACAGCCAGAGCAGAACAAGGCCAGCAGAGCTGGGCAGCTGCAGGTGCTGCTGGGATCTAAATCCGGGGAAGATCCTGTGAAATGTTCCAGGCTCCCACAGCAGCAGTTTGGGCTGCTCTCTGTGAGGACAGAGGTCCCTCCCAGGCTGGGCCCTCACCTCCCGCTCCTTCCTGCTTCTCCTCCGGACTTGGAAGAGCCTCAGCAAACCACCCACGGCTGCTTTTGGTAAACCTGAGAGGAGATGAAGCCCTCATTGCACGGAACAAGCATAGTGACCTGGCAGGCAGCCTGGTGCTGGATCCAGAGCTCTGGGAGAAGACTGTGAGTCCCTGTGAGATCCCACGAGCACAGCAGGGATGCTGCAGGATGGGGGATGAGCAGGTCTGGCATGGGGGCAGAGAAGAGAGAGCGAGGGGCAGAGCACAGCCCCACAGGCAGGTGCCCAGCCATGGCAAGGGCTGCTGAACACAGGGCTCCTTCTTCTGCTGTTGTCCCCTCCTGCTCTCATCCCCACCTGAACTCCCTCCAGCACCTGGATGTACAGATTCTGTAAGACCAGGCAGAGACACTGCCAACCCTTCTGAAACAGGCTGAAACATCATTGTGTGCAAATCCAGCAAGAGAACTAATGGAAATAAATAAATGTGTGCTCTGGTACCTCCAATCTCTGCACCTTTTCTCTGGGTAAAGCAAAGGCATTCAGCTCATTTGGGAGTCCCACAATCACCCGTTACACAGAGGATGTCTGGGGGCTGAGCTGGCAACAGCTCCTCCAGGGAGGGACAAAAGGCTGCTGTGGAGAGAGGGGAGAGCACAGGTGAGATATGGCTGAGCACAAGGGGAGAGATTTGTAGCCAGGATTAAGATACCTCTGAGGAGGCATGAAAGGAAAAATACGTGTGTGAAACCACCAGAGGGAACAATTGAGCAAAGGTGGGAGGACTGGGAAGTCCTGCTGAGCTGTGAGGAAGGTGCTCCCTCCCCAGGCCCATAAGGCTCCCACGCAGATGCTCTGTCAGCAGGGTCCCGCAGGAAACGAGGGCACAGCACATGGAATGGGCTGCTCCTCTCCCTGCTTCCCCGACAGGAGCGTGTCCTGAACACAAGGACAACACCCACTACTCCTGCCTGAGATGGAAGGTGAAGTCAGCAGGAAGCTGAGGCAAAAGATCCACCCTCGTGACTCCCAGGGGTCAAACCTCACCTCACTGTCAGCTGAGAGGAGCCTTGGGGACAGAGCAGGGCCCAGACAGTGGCACTCCTTTAACTCCATACACAGGGGGACCTGCCAGACCTTGGAGGCATCTCCTAAAGCAGAAGGACTTTGCAGGGAGTGACTTTGAGTGCCTGAAATCTGTTTCATTTGAAAGAAACATCACCCTCCCTTCTGCTAAGATCTTATATTAAATTTGCTGCCATCAATTTACTAAATAAACACAGAGATAACATCTGCTCTTCTCGACTGGTTTAGATCAGATACTGGACAAAATTGTTTCACTGAAAGAGTGGGGCACAGGAATAAGTTGCCCAGGGATGTGGTGGGGAAGTGTTCAAGAGCACTTGGAAGTGTTCATGTGGCACTTGGGGACACGATTTAGGGGTGTCTGTGGTGAGACTAGGTTGATAGATGGACTTGGTGATCTGGAAGGTGTCTCCAAGCCTGAGGATTCTGTGACCTGAGACAGGAGTGTAGCCAGGCCAGCAGCCCTGGAAGGCAGGGGAGGGCACTGGGGCGAGGGGGTGGGGGTGG
>VXAC01002807.1:185285-245318 GCA_013399225.1 Rhipidura dahli | reverse complement strand
AAAAAAAAAAAAAAATCAGCCAGGAAGGATGTTGGCCCCTGGCTGCCAGCACACAGGCTCCTTCCTGAGGCCCTTCTGAGGCAGCTGTGGGCTCCCCTTTCTCTCTAACAGGACATTTTTTAGTGGCTCGATCCCATTCTTGCCGTTTCCTGATCCGAAGCACATCCACACCCAGCCACGGTCCCCAGGCACCAGCCAGACCCAGGGCAGCCCCAGCCCAGCTCCAGCACCGCCACAGCCCCAGCACCACCACCACAGCCCCAGCACCACCATCTCCCCAGAACCACCACAGCCCCAGCAGCACCACCACAGCCCCAGCCCCAGCTCCCCAGGCTCAGACCCTGCCACAGCCCAGCAGCCTGGAACGGCAGCCTGGGGAGCCAGGGCAGGCTGGTGGCAGTCACTGGTGGGCACCCAGTGTTGGCCTGGAACAGTCACAAGGACTCTCCTGCAGCACTGGGTGAGGAGGGAGATGTGGCTGAGCTGCAGGTGGGAGGACAGGCTGTGGGATGCAGGAGGGATGCAGCTGTCTCAGCATGCACACAGCTCCGTACATCACAGGGAATTCATGTGACCCCTCATCCCCAGCCTGTCCCAGCAGCTGGGGGAGGTTTTCCTCTCGGGGTGCTTGGCACAGTCCCACACAGTGACTGAATCCCAGGATGCAGATGGGGTGGCAGAAGGGCTCCCTGGCTCTGCTGCTGCCCCGGGTGTCTGTGGGCACCCTGCACCCATCTCCAGCTCCCAGGGCCTCAGGAGCTCCCTGTGCATCGTCCTCTACTCAGGCAAGTCCTCCCCGGGTCGGGGGGTCAGAACACCACTGGGGTCCCTCCTTGAACACTGGACAGCTGCTCCCGAGGTTCTGCTGGCAGGAAACACCTGCCTGCAGACCTGGCACTGCTCTTCCCGAGCCAGGACATCAGGAAGGTGCTGGGCCAGCCCCAAAAGCACGGTGAGTGACAATGGAGAGCCACAGGCACACTGGGTCCAGGGGCAGCACAGGACAGCATCATCAGAACCAGTCCTGGGCTCACCCCAGCAGGGCAGGGACAGCTGCCACGGACTGAGACACACCTGAGACACAGACTGCTCACAGGACAGGCGGCTTAGAAACAGCCAAAGCCCTTTCACCCCAAATTCATAACAGATGTGCCTCAAATGCCTCCTGCAGTGCCTCAGAACCAGGATTCACAGCCCCAGCCTACACTGCCACACCTGCTCTAAGCAACTCCCCCATGCCTCCTGTCCCCAGTGTTGATGCAGCACCTTCCACCTGGCCTTCAGAAAAAAAGGAAAGGGAAAAAACAGCAGCAGCATTATCTTTTTTTGGCATGCAAATTCTGGTTTGCAAAGCTGCTGCTCCACAGGTGAGGGGGTACCTGGCTCACTGCCTGGTGTTGTTGGGCCTTGAGACTCCTCTGGATTCCCCAGCCTGGGTGGGGTGAAGCAGAGGGGCTGTTCTGTCACACAGCAACTCAGACCCAAGGGTCCAGGAGCCCCTCTGGAGGGGGCACAGCATCTCCCACACACCCTGAGTTCATCCAGAAACCCCTCTGGAGGGGGCACAGCATCTTCCACAGTCCCCGAGCCCAGTCTCTCTCCAGCCAAGCTCCACATGCTGCAGGGCCACTTTGCAATTCCACAGGAAATTACCAAACCTTTTCCCCAGCTCAGAGCTCAGTTCATTCCTCCCCACAGCACTTTCTGGTGCATGAACACTCAGTGTGGGGTCCCCATGCCCAGCTCCTGGGGTCACCCCAGCCTGCTGTCCTGTATTTAATCAGCAGAGCTCTGGCCTCCTGATCCCAGCATTCCCACAGGGTGCCGAACAGCTTGGAAAACCAGAAGGCAGCAAATAAACCTCGACATGAGGTGTTTACAAATTCATCAGTCTCTGGCTCTCCAGAAAGCCAAACGTGGCACCTGAGCACCCAGCACGGACTGTCCTGCTCCCGTTCCCAAAACCACCTCAGTGCCCCTCTGCAGAACAGCTCCCGGCCTCCCGGAGCACGGCAAAGGGGGCGGGGCTGGTCCGTGCCGGCCAGCACCGAGCCAGGGCCACCTGCGCGGCCGGTCCCTGGGGACACAGGTGCGCCGGGGTGGCTCAGCCCCGCCCTGGATGTCCGCAGGGATGGATCCCTGGGGAGCACCGCCCGTTCCCTGTTCCAGCTGGGAGCGCTCAGCACCGCATCCTGCCCCAGGCCAGCTCCTCGCCCAGCCCAGCCCTGTCCCGCAGGCACTGTTCCCTCTCCCGGAGCCCGGCACCCCGGAGCGGTGCTGGCAAGGGATGATGCCGGGGATCTGGGATGCGGGACTGTCCCCCCGTCCCCGCGTGCTGATGCCCGCACACCCCTGCCCGCACTCGCACAGGCACCGGGCACAACTGTGCTGACACGATTCCCCGGGCTGTGACAACGAGCCAGAGCCACCGCAGTGCCCGAGGGAAGGGGCAGTAAAGGAGAGGGAGACAAACCCCTCGGGAAGTGTGCTCAGGTGCCAGCAGCAGGCTGGGAACACGCAGCATGACAAAGCCCCTGGCAGACAGGCTCCCTAGGATCGCTTGGATGCCACTGATGGCAGCAGGACTGTGCCTTTTCTAACCTTGGCACCAGCACCGCTGCTTCCCCGTGGGCCAGTCCCTGTGTGTCCCTGCACAGAGCAAGGGACAGCTGAGCAGAGCAGCAGGGGCACAGATTCCTGCCTGACCACTGTCCCAGGGGCTGCCTGCACCCCACCAGCCTCGTGGCACAGAAGAGCTGGGGGCACCTGGAGGAGCTGGAGGCTCATGGAGGAATTGGGGGCACACGGATGAGTTGGGGGCTCATGGAGGAATTGGGGGCACACAGAGCAGGGCTGGCACCAGCAATTCTCTGAGGCTGTCGCCACCTCCTGTTTGTGCCACCCGGTGTTTTTAATGAGGTGGATACTGAAAGGTCACGCCTCCTTCCAGGGATGCTTCTGCACCTGGGATCTGGAGATGTTCTTCTCCAAATCCCTTTTAAGTCACTTAAACCGTTTGGTGCCTCAATTCCCCATCGGTAAAGCGAGGCTTATCCCATTTCCTGTGCCTGGCTTACCGGGAGAGCTCATAAGCCCTGCAGGACCGGAGAATATGGATTTCTGCGTGCCTGGCACAGCAGGGCCCAGGCTCATTAGGGACTGACGTGCTCACTGTGCTGTGTCTGGCAAGCAGAGCTCGATGCTGTGTGCTGCTGTGTGTGGAGCTGGGAAGGGAGCAGGGGTGACACAACACACACTTCCAAGGCCTCCCTGTCATTTTGATCCATTCCCATGGCACAAGGGTGGTGGGCTCAGCTCAGGCACCCACAGACACCAAGTCACCTCGTGCCATTATCTAACAACAGAGCCTTTGCTAAGGGGTCAGGATGGGTGAAAAACACCCTTTCAAGGCAGGGTGGCTGCAGTGCTCCTGTGTTCACACATATTTACATTGAGGAGAAGCACAACAACTCAGATGAGAGGGATGATCACCTAACACCGCCCTCCTCTTGCACCTCCCCTGCTGCATTCCTGTGCCTGTACGCCAGGAATAGCTGTGTAAGGATGGGAATAACCAGAGAGTGCCCTGAGGAAACGAGGTGGTGCTGGCCTCAGCTGTCCCTCAGACACCCCTAAATCACCCCAAACCACCACCCTCAGACCCTAAAAACTCTAAACCATCACAGCTGAACCCTTTGCTCCTCCCCCCATGGGGAAGCAGCAGAAACTCTCCAAAAAGATGTGCAGGGTTATGGGGCTGCTGTGCCAAGGGCTCCTGGGGAAATCTGGAGATTGTGCAAAACTTTTGCAGGTGTGGAATGTGAGGGATGCTGGCAGAAGGGAAGGAACAAGCACTCAGTCTGTCCTACCTTCTTGTTTTCCCATCTGGTGCATGCCATGTGGTGATCCGGAACTGGTGATGAACTGCAGTGCAGCCTGTGAGCGCAGCAGGCAGTGCTGGAGTCAGATCCTGGAGAGACTGAGGGTCTGGGAACAGATTCCAAGGAGGCTCATGTAGGGCTTTTTCCCTGAGCTGTGAGCCTCAGGAGTAGGATGGGCCTGTTCCTGCTGCCTCTGTCTCTCTCCTGCCCTGGCTGTGGGTGTGTGCCCAGCAAGGACCTGGCCACAGTGCTGGGAAGAGATTCCTTATCCCAACCACATCCCTGGGAACTTCAGCCCACAGCACTGAACTACCTGGAACAGTCTTGGCCAAGGACATGCTCAGAAATGACCCCTGGGACAGGAAAGGCTGAGAACCCCATCAGAGCTGGGCTGGTGGGTGCTGTGGGAGCCCTGCAGCTCAGCTGCTGCTCAGAGTGATGAGTGAATGGAAGATGAGGATTTATGGAACTCTCCCTAGCCCTGTCTTTGGGACCATTTGTCATCAGGGCAGCTCGTGCTGCTGGCTGGAGAGCAGTCTCTGCCAGGCAGGGCAAGCTGACATCGCCAGGAACAGCTCCAGAGCCAGGACAACATTGGGATGTCACAGAGCACCAGCTGGAAATGGCTTCTGACCACGTCCTCCCTGCCCCCGTGCACTCGTGGGGGTGATCAGGGACACCACGTCCCTACGGGAGCTGATGTGGCAGCTCATCGCACGCTACTTTCGAGGATCTTCCTCTCCCAGCTCTCCCACGGGGCAGGATGCTCCACCCTGGTTTGCCCAGGGTTAGCAGCAAGTGTCTCATTCAGGATTCTGCAGAAAGCACCCGGTGGACTTGGGAGGGCAAATTCATGTCCCCATATCCAGGTGCAGCCCTTCCTCCAGCCTGTGGAGCTGTGCCAGGGCTGATGTCCTTCTGGGAGCTGGAGGGGCTGGGAAGGGGGAAGCTGCAGTTCTCTGCACTGATCCGTGTGCTCCTGGCAGTCCTGGGTGTCTGTGCCTGCATCTGCCAGCGAGCAGGACTGACAGCCAGCTCAGAACAGCTCCTGGAGCGTGGGCACAGCAGCCACAGTGTCACCTGCACGGCGAGACAGGAGGTGACGCTGGTGGCTCCCACAGCCAGGAGAGCTGGGAGCAGGAGCCCCAGGCCAGAGTAGGCACAGTGAGCCAGCATCCCCCTCAGAGGGTCGGGAGAGGGGTCTGTGCTGAGTACAGAGCCAGCATCCCCCTCAGAAGGTCGGGAGAGAGGTCTGTGCTGAGTATGGAGCCAGCATCCCCCTCAGAGGGTCAGGAGAGGGGTCTGTGCTGAGTATGGAGCCAGCATCCCCCTCAGAGGGTCAGGAGAGGGGTCTGTGCTGAGTACGGAGCAGCACAGCAAAGGTGAGAGGGAGGCCATGCTCAGGGCAGGGACATTTCAGCCCTCGCCCACTCAGCAGCAGCTCTCCAGCTGTCCTTTCCTCCTTTTGCTGTTTCCTCTCATGACCCACAGATACCAGAGTGCCTCTCTGCAGACCTGCTGCAGCCCAGGCTCCTGCTGAATGCTCTCACAGCCCACTGGGGACACAGGCAGAGGCTGTGGCACTTGTTAATGCAGCTCCTCTGCAGAAACACAGTCAGGAGTGACTGATCAGCAAAAACTCAGAACAAATCCTCTGCAGGATGAGCGAGACAGAGCCACCCCCTCCCTCCACAGGGGACGTGTGTGCTTCATGCCCAGAACACAGGACAGGCTGTCCCTCCACTCGCTCTCCCCAGCACTGCATCCCACTCTGTGAACACCGCCTGACTCTTTGGAAGGCATGTTTGGAAGAATTATTTTTCCATTAAGAGTATAAAGTAATTTTTGGCAGTGGGGCTACACACTCATCAGGGCTGCCTGGTCTCCTCCAGCTTGGGTGGAATGGAGAGCAGGACCAGGGCTGGGCAGAGCTGGGATGTCTGTGCTGGCAGCTGCATCGGCTTCCCGGCCATCTGGGGTTATCCAGGAACAGCTGTCAGTGCCAGGCATGGCCCATGGCGCTGGGAAGCACCAGAAGGAATGTGGAAAAGTGCGAGGGGCAAGGACATGCAGTCACTCCCCGCCGGCCTCCTTCTGCCTCCCCAGCAGCAGCATCCAGTCCCCAGCTCCAAGAGCTTTGGCCAGGGGCCTCTGTGACCCCCCTAAGCTGGGTGGTATTTGAAGAAGCTGATGTTGGGAGTGGAGGCAGAGAAGTGACAGGGCTGAACTCTGTGAAGCCCGAGAGCATCATTCCTGGAAAGGCAGCACTGCCTCCCTCGGAGTCCAGCTGCACACAGCCCCCACTCAGGGTCCCCCCAGAGAGACATCAGTGCCACACCTGGCACAGCTGGCCCTGGGCTTGGTGTCAACAAGAGTCAGGAGCTTCTGGAAGCCCAGTTCATTTAACAGTCACTCTGCTCCGGGGTCTCTGCAGGGCACAGCAGCAGGACAGCAGCCACCCTCTGCTCAGAGCTCTAGTGCCTGCCAAGCCTCTGCCTTCACGGGGAGCTGAAAGGGCTCAGCATCCCTCGGGAAGTGCCTTGAGGCCTCTCCTGCAGTTACCCAATTTCCCAGACTTGGAGCAGGGTTTGAATGTGTGATTTGGGACCCTGAAGGCAGAGCCATCCCTGCCCCTGCAGCAGCATCTCCTCAGGGCAGGACATTGGGGGTTACTGTGCCTCTTGTGCCTGAGCTGCATCAGAAGAGGCAGGAGGGGAGTGAACACCTCCCTCTCTCTCCAAATAACAACAGAGCCCTGATTTTGGGAGATAATCCCCAGGAGGAACCTCAGCCCAAACAGGATTTAATTCCCTGCTGACAACCTCGGCAGTGACTGCATCACCCGGTACCTGCAGGAGCCTGGTTTGTCACCAGGGCCCCTGCACATGGTCCCATTCTGGAGCTGACACTGAGGTGCTCATCTGTCCCAGTCCAAGCAGCACACGCTCCTGGGCTCCTCCCCAGGGTGGCACCATGCTGGGATCCTGTGGGACACCACGTCTGCTGCCACCTCTGGGGTCCCTTACTGCCCCAGAAGGCACACAGACCCAGGAAAGAGGTCACGGGGGTCACTGCCATCAGTCTGCCACTTGTACTGCCACCAGCCCAGTCCCTGCCACCAGCCCAGTCCCTGCCACCAGCCCTGTCCTTGCTGTCAGGCCCAGTCCCTCCAACAGCCCCAGCTCTGCCTCCAGCCTCCCCAGCACATGGCCCAGGCAGGCCCTTTTTCTCCTGCAGACAAAGTCTGGCACCTCCAGGCTCTTAGTGTCTGAGCCCTGCCAGCCTCACAACGCCCACCCATCCTCTCTGCCAGGGCTGGGGACAGGGCCCAGCTCAGGCTGTCCCTGTCACTGCAGAACAGCTGTGTGGGGAAAGGCTGAGGCTGGTCCTGCTCCTGGGGTTCCACAGCTGTTGTGGCACAGGGTGGGCTCCAGCCACCAGCAGCAGAACACACGTGGCTGGCAGAGAGGTGAGCGGTGCAGGGCAGCCCTCGGCTTCAGCTGAGAATCAAGGGACCTTCAGCGTCCCCAGGAGCGCAGGAAGGGACAGCTCCAGGGTCAGCTTCTGCCTCTGTGGGATCCCTGCCTGGGCCTGATGTGATGCAAGAGGAGGAGAGGGACAGGAGCAGATCAAGTGGCACCAGGGCTGGGGAGGGTGGGCAGCCCCAGCCGTAGCATGGAGCTCCCTGTGCCCTGTCCATGCAGGAATGCACAGTGCAGGTTTGTGGCATTGCCAGGGCTCAAGAGTCCTCACTCTTAAAGTGCTATTGCAAGTCCCTTCTTGTAGAAAATACTTTTCTCGTACCAAATGTCCCTGATCCCTGTTAAGGTGCCCAGCTGTTGGACACGAGCAGTGCAGATGGGGAGGGTGTTGTCCCACAGGAAGCTCCAGCAGCTCTCCAGACTGGGAGGCTTGTAATGCCAGCTCGGAATTCCAGAGGACAGTCAGGGCCTGTGTGACAGCTCTCTGGATGAGGTGCATCACCTGCCATCACTGACTCTGTGGCTGGCGGGTGCAGGGAAGGGGGACTCACTGAAGATGGGTTGGCACAGAGCTTCCTCTGCTGCCTGGCACAGGAGAGAGAGGGGCAGAGCTCCCTGGGCTTCCCTCAGTCCCTCAGCAGCCACTCATGAGTCCACAGATGGGACAAAGCTCTCTGGCATCACCCCTGCATCCTGTGAGGCCCTGCTCCCTCCTCCCCCTGCCCTGCCAGGGCTGGACCTTGCCCCAGAGCTGCCAACCCCTGCTGGACCTGCAGGGCCTGCCGTGGGGAGGGTGCAAGGGATGCTCTCCCTGTGCTCCCTGCACTGCCTCAGTCCTGCACCGCCTCAGTCCTGCACCTCTGCCCTGATCCTGAATCCCGGCACTGATCCTGAATCCCTGCATTGATCCTGAATTCCTGCCCTGATCCTGAATTCCTCTATTGATCCTGAATCCTGCACTAGTCCTGAATCCCTGCACTGATCCTAAATCCCTCCAATGATCCTGAATTCCTGCCCTGATCCTGCACCCCCACTCTCCCTTGGAGCAGCGCTCAGCCCAACTCCTGCCCCGGGGTCTCTGGCATCCTGCTGTGCCATGGGCTCAGCACTGGTGCCATGGGAACTGCTCTGTGCCACCACAGACTGCCAGGAATCCCATCTCTACCCAGCACTGCTGTTCCCACCTGCATGGCACGGAGGGACCATGGGAATGGGAACAGCCCCTGCAGCCCCCTCAGACCCAGTGCCCTGCCGAGGGAGTGGCTTTGAGCTGCTGAGGCTTTGGCCACAAATTCTCCCACAGCTGGTGATTCCTTTCCAGTCCCACTCAGCTGCTCCTGAGGACCAGCCTCTCCTCCCAATCCCTGCTTTTCCTCATCCCCAGGAGCCCAAAAAAACAGTGCTGAGCTCCCCGTGGAGCTCGCTTGGCCCTGATGTTCATGGAGCAGGAACAAGGGCTCCCTTCCAGATGGGCACCACCCAGTTCTCCCTCACCTTCTCCATGTGTTCTCATGGCTCTTCCTGCTCACGTCTGGCTGCTTTATGCTGGGTTCCCAGAAGCCCCAGCTGGTGTGGGCTGTATTCCTGAGCTCCAGCACTCGGGCAGACCCAGCTGAAGCCAGGACTGCCCAATGCAGTGCCACGTGCCAGGAGCAGCCAGAGAGGAGGGCACTGCTGAGGACTCATTCCACATGGCGAGAATGGCCCTGGGAGTCTCCAGAGGCCACAGGGCTGGCCACAGCTCCCTGGATGGCTGAGGGGCTCCTTCCGAGGCTCCGGCCCCCACAGACCCTGTCAGCTCCAGCTGCCCGCCTGGCTGCGTTTGGGACCGTGGCCAGCTGCCTGCCCGAGGGTCCTGCCTGCTGAGTCCCCTGGATGCCACAGTGCCCGTGCCAGCTGCGTGGGTCCCAGCGCGCTCAATGTCACCTTCCCGAGGCGTGCTGGGAGCTGGGGAGGCAGGGACTGCGCATCCGGGGGCGAGCAGTGCCAGAGGCTCCCGAACCTCTGATCCTGCACCAGCAGCAGCTCCAGGGACAGCTGCTGACATTCAGAGCCACAGGCTCGGATGCACGAGGTCTACATTTGCACAGTTTGCAGCAGGGAGCTCAGCTCTTCTGTTTATTTTGACAAATGGGAAGAAAACCCCTCCTTTAGCTGCAGTCACTCATTCCCAGTGCTGACCGACCAGGGAGCGGCTTCTCGGCTGTTCCCAGGGACCCACCCTGCTGGCACAGCTGTGCCCTGCGTGTACCAGTGGTGGTTCCATCGGGAATGCCCTGATGGATGCTCCCTGTTCATCCCAGCCTGAGCAGAAGGGGCTGTGGCACTGGGAGCCAGCTGTGCTGTGGGGCCTGAAAGCCAGGACTAGGCTCCAGCTCAACCCCTGCCCAGCCTGGGGGGACAGGGGTGTGACATTTTTATTATTATTATTTTGTTATTATTTTTAGCTCCAGAGAGCTAAAAATAAGCACTCTGGTCCCCCAGCTCACACGACAACACCTGCACCAGGCACCAGATGTGCCGAGGGCTCAAAGCACTGCAGGAGCCAGCAGCAAACACAAGCAAACACCCAGGGATGGAGCTGGGGAGGCTCTGGAAGAGCCCTGCACTATCCTGTTTGTGAGAGAACTCTCAGAGCTCCCCTGCAAGACTCAATCCCCACAAGATGCTGCTGATCAGGACTTGGCAGTGCTCATAAAAACAGCCAGCAAGACACCCAGGTGTCCCCAGAGCAGCCTGGGAGTGCCACCGGTGTCCCTGCCCACCATGGGCACCCTCCCTGCACAGAGGATGGAGGTGCTGGAGTGTTGCTCAGGCTCTGGCTTGATCTTCCTCTTAGCAGGCAGAGCTGATGTGCCTGGGCTCCCTGCAGCTCCTTGGGCTCTGTGCCACAACCCCCTGATGAGCCACAGAAAGTCCCCCCAGTAAGGAGAGCCCTTTGCCTTGTGCTTGCAGCTGGCCAGGGCCCAGGTGTCCCCAGGAGCCAGCCCACTCCATGGCACCGTGCCCCAGGCTCCTCTGGGGGGCTGCAGGCAGGCACAGAGCCCTGCCAGAGGTCCCAGCTTGGGTTCTCAGCCCACACCTTGCTGAAGGCACTTCGTGTTTTTGCATCTGGACAACACTGTGGGATCAATGGGATCAGTGGGATCAATGGGATCAATGGCAGGGCCATCAGGGCTGATCACTGAATAACATTACCTTACACAATTCCTCCAAAAATGCAGTTTTGCCTTGCTGGGGGCTTGGGCAGGATTTCTCCCAGAGACTTCACTTTCTTAGGTGTCCTCCACAAATCCACCAAGCAATCACGTCAGCAAGGCCCAGAGGTCACTGTGGACATAGATTCTGCAGCAAATGGCCAATAAACCTCTGCCCTGGGCTGAGTGTGCCTCAGCTACAACAGGGAAAGGTTTAGTGAGAGCAAGGAGACACTGGAGCTTGTGATTTCTCACTGTGTTGCACCACAGAAGAGATGAAGGACAAGAGCATCGTCTTGAAGCTCTGGGGGAAATACACAACTGGTAAACAGCAAAGGAAATGATCACCTGTGGCCTTCACAACCCTCACCTCAGCAGTTTCCTGACAGACTTGGGCTCATTTTTCCCTTCTGGCTGCTGTAAAATATAAGTATGAACCACAGGGTGAAGGGAAGAGCCCTGGCACCACAGGCAAATGAGCCCTGGCACCTCCACTGCCCCGGGCAGCGCCTTCCAATGCCTGACCACCCTTCCCATGGAGACATTTTCCATAATATCCAATCCAAACCTCCCCTGGCACAGCTTGGGGCCGTTTCCTCTTGTCCTGTCCCTTGTTCCCTGAAAGCAGAGCCCGACCCTCACCTGGCTGCACCTTCCTGTCACAGGGAGTTGTAGAGAGTGAGAAGATGCCCCCTGAGATGCCTTCAGAGGCCACCTAAAAACAGAGCCTAGACAGGAATAAAGGGAATAAAGGTGGGGATTTATTGGAAAGGCCTTCAAAGGTACCCCTGGGGAGCCAGAGGCTGCTGCCCAGATGGGCCCCGAGATGGACCCTGAGAGGCCACGAGTTCTTCACATTTTTCAGGTTTGGTTCATTTGTATATCAGGCTTAATTCTCCAATTAAAGCTTCAGTTTAATGATGGAATTCCCCTCAGCTTGCCCCCCTCTCAGAGGCTTTTGGTTGATACTTTTTGGGCCTAGGAGGGTCTGGGTGTCCTTGGAGAGCAGCCCCGGAGAGGCTTTGTTGTGTGTGCCCAGCACAGAGAGCAGCACTGAACAGGGAACAGGAAACTCCAGAGTTACACACTGGGCACTGCAGGGTTTGAAACATATAAAAGTTAAAACCCAAGGCATCACCTGAGCTCCTTTTCTGCAGGCTGAGCTCCCCCAGCTCCCTCAGCTGCTCCTGATCACATCTGTGCTCCTCAGGAGGGCCCATGCTGGACAGAACTCCCTCCCTCCGAGGAGTCCTGGCAGCATTTGGAACCTCCAGAGCTGCCAGATGTGACTGACACCTCTCCTGGAAAGGTCCCACTCCTGGGTGCTTCTGGAGGAATGAATCACAAAATCACGGAATATCCTGAGTTGGACCCCCAGGATCACCCAGCCCAGCTCCTGTTCCTGCTGAGACCCCCCAACAACCCCACCCTGGGCATCTCTGGCAGCACTGTCCAAACACTCCTGCAGCTCTGGCAGTGCCCAGCACCTTCTGGGGGCTGATTTCCTGACATCCAGCCCATGCCCCTCTGAGTCCCCCAAACCCCCGCAATCCACTGGGTCAGCAGCGGCTCAGAGCTGGCCCAGGGGGGGATGTCCAAACTGGCTGGTGGTCAGACAGTCTCCTCCCTGCCCTCCTATGCTCCCAGAGCACTGCCATGGCTCAGATGCCAGTGATATATATTTTTAAGTTTAAATTTGCAATCAAAGACCTACAAGGCTATTAAAACCCTGCTTTCCTTGCTCAGCTCCAGGCCTGCTGGTGCTCCCGTCGCTCTCACCTGGGCAGAGGCAGCAGACAAGTTCTCCCAGCCCTGCTCTGCCAGCATGGGAAGAGGAAAAGCTTGATTTGCAAGGAGAATTATGGATTTGTGAGGACCTCTGATAGCCTGGGGGACAGCGTGGTAGCCAGGGCCCTGCCAGGGGTGGCCACTGTGGGTGACAGGGATGGGATGAAAGGAGCAGAGCAGAGAGTGGCTCCCAAAGCTGTATTTGGGGGCTGTATCTGGGGCTTTCAGAGCCAGCTGAACCTCTCCTGCCTTGAGAGCAGCCTGCAGGGACACAGCCCTGTCCCTTGGGGCCCCAGCCCTGGTTTCTGTCACTCTCTCTGCTACTCTGGTCACCACTCAACCTGCAAAGCCCGCCTCGGGAGGTCCCATCTTCAGGGAGCACAGGGATCCAGAGTCCCTCCCTCAGAGGTGACATTTTGCTCCTCTGCCTGAGACAAAAACTTGTAGAATCTCCAAACTTCTTCCCTCCTTGCTGGGCATCCCATTGCAGCTCCACAAGTACCAGCAGCCTTTTGGTTCCCATAAGATCTCAGAGGGACTTGCTAAGGTGACAGGTGAATTGTACCTAAAACGACCTCAGGACCAGGTGAAACAGTCTCTGAGGGCCAGAAACATCCTCCCAACATAAAAGAAGTGCTGAGCCCATTTATCTTTCTGTGGGGTTCATATCCTGAGCGTGTCTGTCATCTGTGCCCACTGAAAGGAGCAATACATTGTTTTCTCATCCTCTGGGGAAGCTGAAACCCTTGGGCAAGGTTTCCCTTATTCCACTCAATGTATTAATTTTTTGGATAATTTTTCAATGAAAGTCCTGCACGTGCCTTGGCTTTTTGTGGGCAATGAGGATTTGGGTTGGATGAACACTGAAAAGGAGGAAAAGAAAAAGAAAGAAACAAGAAGAAATCTCTCACCATAGGGACCCCATGCTCAAATTATGTGCCATAAATAGTTGTGCCACATGGATTTATCTCTGATACAGGCAATATACAACTTATGGATAAACAGGGAAATGTGGAATTGGGAGAAGGCTGAGCTCCTGCAGGTCACCACTGCTGCCAGGGCTGTTCCTGCTCCTGGACCTGGTGTAGGGCCTTGAAAAGACTCTCCCCTCTACCACATCCTGCAGCCAGGTCCTGCAGCCACTCCTGCTCCACATGCTGCCCTCTGGGAAGCAGCCCTTTCACAGGCCACCGCGTGGGGGGTGTGCTTTGAGCAGGTGCTGTTGTTTTGGGGTTTCAGCAGAGACCTGAGATCCTGCACCAGGCCAGAGCTCTGCTGAAGGTGACCCACAGGAGGAAGGACTAAACATGGAACAGTGGGTGGAGGAGACATGGGAGAAATGTGGGATGTGCTGGGGGCACAGTGTCAGTGATGGAGCTGTCAGCAGTCTCCAGGCTGATATCCCAACTAAATCACAGAACCACAGACCTTAAAGTTCATCTCATTCCAAACCCCCTGCCATGGGCAGGACACCAGGTCACAAAGCACTGTCCAACCCGTTCTTGAACACTTTCAGGGAAAAGCTCCAAGAATCAGTAACCCTCTGTGAGCCTCCTTCCCAGCCAGATAAATGAGCTCCTTGAGCTCCTTGTGCTTGGCAGGCTGTGTCCCTGTGGCCACCTGGGACATGGGAGAGGGCTGGGTCTTCCTGGGATGGGGCTGCACAGATTCCCACTGCCCTCCTCACCATCCTCACCCACCCCCCCAGAGGCAGTGCTGGGATGTTGTGCTGTTGGCTACCATGGAATCAAGGTGCCAGGGCTGCTTGCCAGGCTCTGCGGGGTGACTGCAGGCAGCCTGGGGTGAGATGGTCACAGAGGGACCGTGGCTCCTCTCCAAGAAGCTTTTCCATGAGTTCCTGGGGAGCAGTGTTCCCAGCGCCATGCTCGGCGGAGCCGTGGTTGGCGTCACCAGGGCTGTTTGTTTCCCAGCGGGTTATTCACTGGGTTATTCACCCATTTGGCTCCATTCTCCAGCCAAAAGAGCTTTGCAAGTAATAATAAAAAAGGATGAATGGGATGGCATGGCATGATTAACCAGGACTGTGAAAGATTGGCAGCACCTGGGCTTCTGGCAGCACAAGCACCTGGCAAACAGGGCTGTGTCCCACATCCCATCCTCTGCTGCAGGGACTGCTCTGAATCACGGACCCATGGAATGGTTTGGGTTGGAAGTGACCTCAAAGCCCATCCAGTGCCACCCCTGCCATGGGCACAGACATCTTCCACTGTCCAGGCTGCTCCAAGCCCCATCCAACCTGGCCTTGGACACTTCCAGGTATGGGGCTTCCAGGGATGCCCATGGCTTCTCTGGGCAGCCTGTGACCCTGAACAGAGCATTTGGCACTGACCATCCCCAGCACAGCCCAGCAAAGCTGAGCTCTCACAGTCTCTCTGGTGTTGTTGTGTTCAGGTTTTTGATCTCCTTCCAGCAGAACCTCCTGGATTTGTCCCTGCTCTCCCCACACCTTGCCATGACAGTTGGGATTTGATGCAGTTCTGATCACTCTGGACTATAAAAAACAAGCCCTGTCTTTCACCAGCATATGGTTCTCCCCGTACAACAACAGACACCAGAACTTTCAATTAAGTTTCTGGAAGCGGTGCTGAAGCACGCATGACTCATTTCACAAGTGCACTAACGAGTGAAATGATCCCGCTTCTTGCCAGATCTCCACTCATCAGGAAACAAACAGTATCTGATGCTTTTCTTTCTTTATACACTGACGAAAACAACACCCTTCTCTGTCACCGCCGAGCCCGGGTAGAGATCGCCCAGCTAAATATTCTAATATTTGATAACAGCCCTGCCAGCATGGAGCTGACTCATTCCATGGCATGTGCTGCTCCCCGAGGATTGCTCTCGGCACAGCGAACAATTAGCTGCTTCATTCATCCCAGCTTGAGAATGGCAGATAGTTACAGGACCACGGGCACGCTCCTGATGGGAGGGATTTATCAACACTCGGAGTTGTTGCTCCTGTAATTTATCTCACACTATTTCCACACACACTCACTCACCCACTGCTCCCACTCTGCTCCTTGCTCCCAAACACTTCTTTATGCTCAGAATGGCATAGAAATCATTTTGGTTTCTGGTCAGTGGCATGGAAATAATCAGGCAAAATCAAGATGTAATTCGGGGGGCTCTGCTCCCCAGCATTCCTTAAACCCTTTGGGGCAGAGCAGAGGGGTCCAGCCCCAGCCCTAGAGCCCCAGCCCACACTGCCCGTGGGCCAAGAGAGCTCTGTAACAGCAATGTCACCCCCCCTCCATGTGCCTGGCTCCACAGCAGCCCAGGAACACGCAGCTGTTTCATCCCAAGGGAGCTGCTGGCTCTTGGTGTCTCAGGGCTGCTGCCTCCTGCCTCTGGGGTGGAGCTCAGCATCCCTCAGGGATGTGTTTCCTGGCTGGCTTGGCAGTGGGAACCCCTGGCAATCCAAATCCTACTGTGCCCCTCCTGCCCGACACCGCTCAGCAATCAGAACCTGCATCCTCCAGGTCACAGGGGAGAGATGGCAGATGCCAGGCAAAGCATCTCCATATCCCACATCCTTGCAGAACAGACAGCTCTTGGGGTCTTCTGCCCTCAATTTTCTCCCTTCCAAGTCCCCAGACTCAGGCTCCAACTGGAGATTTATTTTACTGGATGTTCATTACTACAGTTATGGCCAGTGTGAGGGCGGTGTTGTCAGCACAACCAAACACAGCAGAGTTCAGCATCCTCCTCCTTGTAATTACTGCCCAAAAACTCGCCATGGAAACAAGGAGAAAGGGGGGATGCTCAGGAAGGGATGGGAAGGGCTACACCCCGTGTCCCCAGGAATCACCCCAGTGGCTCCAGGGTCTGTCAGGCTGTGAGGAGCCATTCTGTGGCTGCAGAGGGCTGGAACTGCCACCCCACTGCCAAGTTGGGCTGGCCACCCTCCTGGGACAGGGAAAACGTGTCCCCACAGCTGACATTGCTGCTTTTGGGTCACACCCTGACCCCACGGAGGTGCTGCTGCCGGGGATGGAGCAGGGACACCTCTCACATCTCCATGGACACCATAAGGCCACCACAGAGCACATCAATGTGTCACAGAACCCAAGGATGGTTTGGGTTGGAAGGGACATTAAGGCTCATCTCATTCCGACACCCTGCCATGGGCAGGCACAGCTTCCCTCAGGTGTGCAGCACTGCCCCTGAGAGCATAGCCTGTGCCTGGCCTGAGCTGTCACAGCTCTGCTGTGCTCTCATCCCTTCACTGGTGGCTCTGCTTGAGGCCCACCCAGCTCTGCTCTCCCTGGAGCAGATCCACCAGGCTCTGGTTGC
The DNA here is from genome assembly GCA_013399225.1 of Rhipidura dahli. NCBI lineage: Eukaryota > Metazoa > Chordata > Aves > Passeriformes > Rhipiduridae > Rhipidura > Rhipidura dahli. Next base: position 228,656 of record VXAC01002807.1, on the reverse strand, counting down.
ACAGGCACATATCCCTGATATCCACACTCCTCATCAAGCATGCCAGCCAGGAGGGACAGGTGTCCCAGCAGCCTCCCAGCTGTGGCTCATCCACCCCAGCTTCCAGCACATCCTGATGTGTGCCAGAAACAGGGACCTGAACCGGCACCAACCATTTGTGCTTCCCCATTTCCCAGGTGCCACAGCCCCTGGGGCTGGGACTGACGTACTGTGGCCCTGGTGCCCAGTGGCCTTGGTGCCCTGTGGCCTTGGTGCAGGTGCTATCAGTGCCCAGTGCCATCACTGCCTCATTCTCACAGTTTCTCTGCACTGGCCGGCTGTGGACACGGGGCAGGGGACACCTCAGGACAGGACTGCAGTTCTCCAGTTCTTACTGTCACTCTGACCTTTGGTGTTCCAGTGATAACCAAGCCAAGCTCATGGATTCTTTGTAGGAGCTAGGGAGATTCTTCATGGAAAGGGGGGCCAGGCATTAGAATGGCTGCCCAGGGCAGGGCTGGAGTCACCGTCCCTGGGGGGTTTAACACGTGTGGATGAGGCACTTGGGCATATGGGTCAGTGGTGGGCTCGGTAGTGCCAGGTGATGGTTGGACTCGATCTTAGAGGGCTTTTCCAATCCTAATGATTGGAACTGATTCTGTGAGATGTTTTTGTAGGAGCTGCCCAGTCATGTCCTCACCACGTTCAGCCTTCAGCTCCCTCCTCCCAGAGCCAACATCACCCTCCTGGAGCTCGGGAGTTGGGACAAGGACCTTCTGCCTGCCCCACCAGCTGCCAAACCAAACCAGGTCCCTCTGCCCCTCTTAGCACTGTTCCAGGGAATCTGTTCCAGTGCAGGAGGGAAGAATCACAGAACCACAAACTCACAGAAACTCCTGAGCTGGAAGACACCACCAAGTGTCATCGAGTCCAGCTTCTGGCCCTGCACAGGACACCCCCAGGACTCACATGAAATGATTCAGCTGCTGAGAGCTCTCCAGGGCCAGGGTGAGGAGGTGAGGCTTGGTTCTTGGCTGGAGCAGAGCAGAGCCCAGATAGTGCCCCTGCTCAGACCCCGAGTGCCAAACCCCCTGCCAGCTGCCGCTCTCCTCCCCTGCACAGCAGAACCAGGGACCATTAGCACTGGATGAATGGGAAAGAATTGAAATCAGCTTGGAGACAATCCCCAGGCCGGAGCAGAGGCAGAATTAACCAGCTTATTATTTTTATTTAATGCCTGCATTGTGCCCCCAGATGAATAATTGGTGTGTGGGGCTCTGCGTGCAGGGCTGTTATGAAGTTTAATTCATTAGCGCTTGTAAAGTGCCTCGAACTCGGGAGATGAAAGGTGTCCTCAGAGCGCCAGGAGCTGTTCCAGCTCCAGCACTGCGGATCTTTAATAAGGATATTGAACGACTCCTCTGAGCTAGCACATTGCGTTTTAACTTCTTTATGGCTGTTTTTACAAGCAGGATCCTAGAGAGGCAAAAAAAAAGTTGAAAGAGAAAGCCCCATACAGTGCACAGAGCTGGCTCTGCACAGCCATGGATTGGCGGGTGCCACCCTCAACCCTGTCCTGGGGGACAGTCCCTGGGCTCTGGCCCCATCACCAGCCCCTCAATGGGGACTGGGAGCTGTGACAGCTCTGGGGATGTCACGGGATGGGCACTGAGAAAGGAAGGTCTGGGGCAAGCTGGGGGATGCTTGCCTGGTTTGCCTGCAGGGTCACAGCCCAGGGGCCTGGCCTGTGCTCCATGCCCTGAGTTTGGCTGATGCAGGGGGAGGGGACGGTAGGAGCCACCCTGCTGGGGAGGGGACAGTGGGGGCCACCTTGCCACCCATCCCTCCATCCATCCCTCCATCCATCCATCCATCCATCCATCCATCCATCCATCCATCCATCCATCCCTCCATCCATCTACCTATCCATCCATCCATCCATCCATCCATCCATCCATCCATCCATCCATCCATCCATCCACCCATCCATCCATCCATCTCTGCCATCCTGCTCTGACCTCCTCTGGCACAGCATGACACCTGGGCTGAGTGGAAGACACCTGATTTTCATAGAATCACAGAATCATGGAATGATTCAGGGAAGGGGCCTTAAAGCTCATCCAGTGCCTTCCCATGCCATGGGCAGGGACACCTTCCACTGTCCCAGGCTGCTCCAAGCCCTGTCCAACCTGGCCTTGGACACTACCAGGGATCCAGGGGCAGCCACACCTTCTCTGGGCACCCTGTGCCAGTGCCCCAACTCCCTCCCAGGGAACAATTTCCTCCCAATATCCCATCCAGCCCTGCCCTCTGGCACTGGGAAGCCATTCCCTGTGTCCTGTCCCTCCAGCCCTTGTCCCCAGTCCCTCTCCAGCTCTCCTGGAGCCCCTTTAAGCCCTGGAAGGGGCTCTGGAGTCTCCTGGACCCTTCTCCCCTCCCCTTCACCCGCAGCTCTCCCAGTCTGGCTCCTGGCAGTGTTTCCTGACAGCCCCATTTCTCTGCTCAGTGCAGCCACCCCCTCCATGGCAAAACCACTGCACTCAGCCAGGCCCTGCCAAGGCCAGGAACACGGATCCTTTGGAGCACCTGCTTCTTCCACATCCATCTTCCTGCCCCTACTGCTGCTCAGTTATCTGGCCAGGAATCCCAGCTGTGAGTGCACAGAAAACCCTTCCCTGCCTTAGCCAGGTGGGAAGAGCTTTCTTCGTCTGAAATACCACCTATGGCACCTCCAACTGCTGCTGCATTTCCCACCAGCCACAATGAGCTTGGGAAAGAATCCTTTTAAAACGTCCCCCGGGGAGGAGAGTGAAAAGCACCAAGGTGGGATGTGGGACACGGCTGAGAAGGCAGCGACTTCTTCCCCTGAAGGAAAAATGGATCCACAGAAGTGAAGGCTGTGACCTCCTCACCTGCCTTCTCCTCATCCTTTTCCCAATGCTGCTGCAGCCAGTACAACTCCCCTGTTTCCCTGGGAGCCTGTGCTCCCAGACGGCTCCGTACGGCACACAGAGTGCAGGGAGCATATCCTGCCTTGGAACGCCGGGAACAAGCCGTGGCCCTGCCCCAGCTCAGAGGACAGGAGGACTCGTTGTTTGCTTTAATTATCCCAAAGCCTCTTTACTTGGAGGAAAATAAAATATTTATCAGGGACTTGTGGCTCTGGCAAAGGAGATTATACTCAAATTAAATTTTTAGATGCCTGTAAAATTTAATTGGCCTTAGTGCAGGGCAGTTCCTGTCTCTGAGAACGAGAAGGGTTTCTCTGACTAGCACTCAGCCTTTGGAGAGCTGTCCCTTCCAGCATTCCCAGCGCTGCCCAGGAGTCAGCTCAGGCTGCTGTGCCTGTTCCACCAGCTCCAGCCCTGCCTGGCAGCCCCTTCCCCATGTCCCGGGAGCACTTGGCAGCTGTGGCATGGAGCAGTTGATGTGTGTGGGAGAAGATGCAGCTGCCCAGCCCAGCTGCCCAGCCCATCCCCAGCTCCTCTCCCATCACCTGATGGATGTGGCAGGTTCTCACATGCCTCTGGAGTTGCCTGGCCTGGGAAATGTCCCTGACTACTCTGAGGTTTTTCCATGGACAGCCTTTGGCCCTCTCCTAGTCCCCATCCCCTACTGAAATCCATCCTGTCCCCAAGCCTGAGCCCGGCTTGGCCCTGCCAGTGCCCTTCCTGCCCAGGGTGTCCAGGGTGATATCCCTTCTGGGCAGAGGAGCCTTCTCCAGACATCTGGAGATGCACATGGCCTGTGATGGGACGCTGTGGTGCCACCATGGTGAGGGGACAGGCATGGGCACCCCGGACATGTCCCTGCTGGGAAGGGGCCTAGAGGCACAGATCAGATTATAACAACTGAACCACCTGCAATCCCACAGCAGCCTTACAGTAAATCCCTTTTCCCATGTGGAGTGATGTGCTCCACCTCTTCACTCTTGGGAGTGAAGTTTATGTGCAAAAAAAGCCAAGGATGGTGAAACTGTGCTGCCAAAGGATGGAGAGCCACTGTCCCACTTGGGATGCTCCTGAGAGACAGGAGATCTGTCCCTGTGCTGGGAATTCAGCTCTCCAGCCTCCTGCTCCTTGCCCTCACATTGTGCTTTTCCCATTGTTGCTGACAACTTTGCCAGAGCTTGGAAAACAGGATTTCATTTTACTCTTATCCCCGGAGCAGAAACGCACAAGTGCCAGGGAAAGAAATCTGAACCACAACCTGGAAATCCAGAGGAAGTCAGGTCTGGCACGGCAGGGATCACACAGGAGCCTCACTGCCAAGTGAAATCCTACACTGAGATCAGAACTGGGGAGTTTGAAAACACATCCTACCCCCTTCGTGCTGTCCTTGGGCTCCCAGCCCCACATGTGCTTCCCAGTAGTTCAGTGGTTTCCTTTTCCAGCCAGCCCTGTCCATGAAGGTTTTTCATTTCAGGATTAATTTCCCCAGCTCCAAAGGCTTCCCAAAGGCTTACATGGCCATCAAGGGGGTAACCCTTCCCTCTCCAGCAGGCAGGGACCTCCCTGGCATCACTGAGGGAATTAAACAGAGACATCAAAGGCCCCGTCAGAGCCAGGGGTAGGCACAGACATTCCAAGTGCCAGCTGGGTCTCTGTGAGACTTAAAGAGGATAAGTCCTGCAGAGATTTCTGCTTCAAGGAAAACGAGGATGGAAGCCCAAGGGTTGCAGAGGTCCGATCAGACAAAGTGCAGCAGGAGTGAGGTGGGGCTGGGGACACAAAGGACAGCACAAAGTCTGTCCCCACAGACACCCCAGAGCCACATCCAGCATGGGAGGGACCCTGCCGGCCCCGGGATCAGGCTGAGACACCCATGGGGGACAGGCTGTGCCTGGTGTCCCCAAGGAGAGCCAGCTCCTGCCCTGGCATCCCATCAGTGCCCTCCTGCATTCAACCCAAGCCTCCAACGCCAAACACACTCCATCCCCTTCTAAACCCACACATTCCCATTGGATCCATCAGCCTGCGGGTCGAATACACAACATAGAGGCTGTGGATCCATGGAGCTGGTGAATTGAGGGAATAGAAGCCAGGCAGGCTCTGGGACACGAGGCTGCTGTGACAGGGACACTTTGGAGCATCTCAGATAATCAGCACTTAGCTGGCTCCAACACCCTGACAAACTGTCCAAGCCCCGTGAGCTGCTCTGTGTGTGTCTCTCGTGTCCCCACCAGCTTGAGCAGCTCAGCCCAGCCCGGGCTGGCTCCCAGGCAGCTGCACAGGGAGCTGCACGGTTAACCCGGCCTCTGCAATCCTCTCCTCATCCTCAGGGGAGGCTCTTCATCTCCACCCTTCCCAGGAGGAACACGTGGACATGCCAGGGATGAGAGACAGTAATATGGTGGCATTTCAGGGGACTGAACACCAGCGACCTCTGATAGCTGCTGGGAGTGGAAGGAGATGGGGAGGGATGATGTGGGAGCCCAGGGTGAGGTGGGGTGGGACGGGGGAATGGGAATGGTGTGGGAACCCCAGGCAGGGTGGGATGAGGGTTTGAGAAAGGCTGTGGGAGCTCAGGGCACTCAGTGCTGGGGTGGGAGGTACCAAGGCCTTCCTCCAGGCTGGTGGTGAGTCCAGGGCTGTCCCTGCCAGGCTGGGCAGTGCTGGCAGGACCATGAGTGCTGGGCATGGGCACCCTGAGCTTTGCCAGAGCCCTGGGACCCAGAGCTGTGACAACAGCTGAGCGCTGCTGAGCCCTCCCTGCCTGCTGGGAACTGGGGCACCCTTGGAACAAGAGGTGCTCCCAGCCTGGGACTGGGGCTCCTCAGGCCCCACAGCACTGGCTGGACCACACTGGCCCGTGGCTGTCCTGTCCATGTGATCCACATCCAGCCCCACACGGGTGGTGGGGGGATGCTGCTAATGGAGGGGGGATGGGCCTGGTGGGCTGTGGGGGTGCAGGGAGCAGGAAGGGATCCTGGAGGATGGGGGGATCCTCCCCAGTCCTGACCCCAGCAAAGGAAGGATGGAGGGTGCTAAAGGACGGAGCAATCCCCAGAACCTTCTGCACGGCCCGGACATCCAGCAGGCAGCAACCAAGGGATGCCCGAGCTTGCACAGAGGGAAAGGTCGGGAAGGAACAAGGAGACATCATGGGAGAAGAACCGAATCCTTCAGGAGGAGGGACAGGGACACAGGGGGTGCAAACCCCCAGCTCATCCCCTTCTCCATTGCACCAGCCAAGCTCCCAGACAGCTCCCTGCTCCCCAGGAGCAGATCTGGAGGAACGCACAGCCCGGCAGAATACAGAGACAAACCCCAGCAATTATGGATGCAAGAATTGCAGAAACCTTTTTGGTTGATGGGAACCCCCACATTTCTCCCAAGAGGTCACTCTGATCACCGCAGCAGCGGTGGGAGCCGGGATCTGTGCCAGGCGGGGAGCTCTGCCAGCTCTGCTGCGGGCACTCCACATCCAGCGGAAAACAGCAGCAGCAGCCGGAGATGGAATCTAATTTTCCGGGTAAAATAGGAACCAAATGGAACGTGGCTGCTGTGAGAATGGACTCACCCCCTAGTGGGCACTCTCTGGGCTCTGGGAGCTCCGACACACCCAGGAGCTGGGAGGTGTCGCTGTGCTTTCCCTCCTGCCACAGCCCCAGGTTGGCAGCGTTTGGCAGGGACCAGAGCAGGAGCGCAGGGATCGGATCCCTGACATTCCAGGGAGAGATCATGGACTGCAGAAGGACACAGCAAAGCACAGCTGGCCTCTCACCATCCTGCCTCCTACAAGCTCTTCCCCAAGTGCTTCCAAGCAAACTGTCCAGACCTGTGGCTCCAGGATGAGCCAAATCCCCCCTGGGTCACCCAGCCCAGGGTGTCTGGCACGAGGGAGGAGCCTCTGTGGTACCCCTGGTGCCAGACACTGCCCGGGGGGCACTGGCACACCCTGGTGACCACTCAGGTGAGGGACCAGCCCAGAGGCACCTGGGGCCACCTCAAGCCAGGAGGGCATCCCGGGAGATCCAGGCAGGAATTCCCGATGGGTGCACACCAACGCTGGCATTCAGGGTCCACATCAAGACCCCCAGCCAGGGAGGAGGACAGACCCCACACCCAGGCCCCACATCTTCCCTCCCTGTGTCCCTCAGCTCTGTCCCAGAGAAGTGGCAGGACATCAACAAGGAGGTGAAGTCCTTGCAGCAGCTATGACACCCCAATGCTATCGAGTAATGGGGTGTCACCTGCAGGACCACATGGCCTGGGTGACCCTGACCCATAGGTATGGCATGGATGGGGGTCAGGACCCATGCATGGGGATTTAGGGGGTGTTTAGGCACATAAATGGGTGTTTGGGTCCCATAAATGGGGTTTGGGAAGCTGTTTGTGTTCATACATGGGGGTCAGGGAGTGTTGGGATCCATAAGTGGGGAGTTGAGGAATGTTTGGATCCTTAGATGGGGGTTTGAACCTTACAGATGGGGGCCAGGGGTGCATTGGGCCCCACAGTTTGGGTCTGGATGGTGTTTGGATCCACAGACATGAGGTTAAAGGGGAACAGGGACACATAGATTGGGGTCAGGCGGGCATTGGGCTCCATAGGTGTGGGATTGAGGGGTGCAGGAGCTCCTAGGTGAGGGTTTAAGGGATACCAGATGTGGGGCAGAGGGGTTTTGTGACTCATTTCTAGGGGTCATGGTGCACTTGGAGGACACAAGGGCCATAGCCAGGCTTGGGGACAGTTCTAGGGTGGGGCCTGGTGTGGGGCAGGGGCCACCCCAGGTGTGGGGCACTCGGGGCATGTGCGGAGCAGGCAGTGACATCTCCCAGTCCAGCTGGTCATGGAGCACTGTGCGGGCCCGGCCCCTGAGGGTCAGTGACAAAGACAGAGCTGTGGGGTGCCCCAGGATTCCCCAGTGCCCCAGGAGCTGCTGCAGGAGGTGGACATGGAGCTGTGCCGGGCTGGCTCCGGAGCAACCGCGGAGGGCTGGAAGCATCTGTGTGGGAAGGCGGCACAGAAAGGATTGCAGGTGGGAGCCCAGAACAATCCTTCACTGGACAAAACAGCTCCTAATCCTATTTTTATGCCGTGGTAGGAGCATGCCCTACAATTCCCAGGGAGGCTCTTACAAGGAGAGAGACATCAGGCACGGAGAAGGAAAAAGCCATCCCGAGCCCCGCAGGCGGAGGGAGGCAGGGCTGGGAGGATGAGTTACGGGCAGAGACTGAGGGAATTTAATTTGTGTGGCCTAGAAAGCCAGTGCTGGAGGGGGAACAGGATCACACTGTATAAATATCTAAAGGGCACTTGTGTGAGGAAGGGGAAAAAAGTGACGCATGAGGCAGCCGTGGGAGGGACGCGATGGTCTGAGCTGGGAACACTTCCCGAGGGAGCAGCGCTGGTGCAGCCTGGTGGGCAGTGAGCAGAGAGGGTGCTAGAGCCCGCCCGGGCTTCCAGGGCAGGAGCAGGTGGGATCACAAAGGAGCAGCCTGGCATGAGCAGTTGGTGGCCTTGACATGGCTGGCAGGCTGTGGTGGCACTGTGCCCACAGCCCCCAGCAGTGCGCAGTGGTGACCAGACCTGTTAGGTGCTGCTCCTGCTGGCTCAGCACGGAGCTCCAGGTGCCCTGGCAGAGCCTGACCTCTCCATTCCTTCTGCCACCACAGCTTCCAAAAGGATGGAATCATTAAGTTTGGAGAAGCCCTCTGAGATCATTGAATTCAACCCTTACCCCAGCACTGCCAGTGCCACCATTAACCCCCGTCCCCAAGCACCACATCCACGCGGTTTCTGAACACCTCCAGGGATGATGACTCCACCACTGTCCTGGGCAGCTGTGCCAGTGCCTTTCCATGAAGAAATTTTCCTTGATATCCAATCTAAACCTTCCCTGGCACAGCCTGAGGACCGAGGCATTGAAAATCTGAATCCTTTCTAGCACAAAAATTCCCTGCAGAATTCCAGCCTGACGCTGACCTGCTTCCCCTTGGCCATGAGGAACCTACCCAGGCTGGTTTTGGGTGTCCTTGGAGCACAATCCCCCAGGCTGGGCTGTGTGGGATGAGCAGAAACCACGGCGGAGCCAGAACTGAGCGCTCTCCATCCCTGTCTGCGTTCCTGCCCCTCTCCCCGCTCTTCCCTGCAAACTCGAGCTGCTTTTTACAATCACATTTGCTTTTTCTTCTTCAAAATAAAAAAAAAAAAAAAAAAGGTTTTTCTGTCTGCCGTTGCCATGTGCAAACCCACACAAACACCAGGAAAAGCCGGCTCCGGCTCCGCAGAGCCCGCGCCCGCAGAGCCCCTGTCACACAGGCAGAGCCGGAAAACAGGAGAAAAATAGATTTTCCCTTCAGCCCTTCCAGACACATGACTGAGACTTATTATAGCAATAACAGGCACAGGGGGTTCGCAGAGGCCGTCCCTGCGTGTTCCTCCCCTCACTGATAAGCCCCTTCCTCCCCAGGGAAAGTGGGGCAGGTTCTGTGCCAGCTGCCCCCAGAGCCCAGCAGAGCTCGGGAAGGATTCCCAGGGGAAGGAATCCCTCAGACTGGGGCTCCAGTGGGAAGGGAGCCGTGGAGCAGAGCGTGGGGAGGTGGTGCTCCTGATGAGGATGGTGGGGGTTCTTCAGCTTGGAGAAGCGAGGGATCCAGGGAAAGCTCAGACCCACTTCCAGGGCCTAAAGGGGCTCCAGGAGAGCTGGAGAGAGACTTTGGACAAGGGTCTGCAAGGACAGGACACAGGGAATGGCCTCCCACTGCCAGAGGGCAGGGCTGGATGGGATATTGGGAGGGAATTGTTCCCTGGGAGGGAGGTGAGGCCCTGGCACAGAGTGCCCAGAGAAGCTGTGGCTGCCCCTGGATCCCTGGCAGTGTCCAAGGCCAGGTTGGACAGGGCTTGAAGGAACCCGGGACAGTGGAAGGCGTCCCTGCCCATGGAAGGGGTGGCACTGGATGAGCTTTAAGGTCCTTTCCAACCCAAAATGTTTTAGGATTTACCAAGGATTCCCAGCTGTTTACCTGGCTCTAAGCCTGGTGCACTTTCCTGACCCCTCCCCCGCCCGTTTGCAACAACACAGCACAAACCACGGAATCTGTGTGTGCTGGCACTGTCAGCTCTTCCTCCTCCTCCTCCTCCTCCCCTTCCACCTTCTTCTCCTTCTCCTTCTCCTTCTCCCTCTCCTTCTCCTTCTCCTTCTCCTTCTCCTTCTCCTTCTCCTTCTCCTTCTCCTTCTCCTTCTCCTTCTCCTTCTCCTTCTCCTTCTCCTCCTCCTTCTCCTTCCCCTCTTCCTCCTCCATCCCCATCCCCCAGCCCAGCCCGGGGCACCATGGCCACACATCGCCAGAGGCAGGAGCTCCAGCAGATCAGCCTTTGGGATGATTATCCCTGTATCCACTTAGCTCCAAAGGTTTTGAAACATGAGCACCTCTAGATGTGCACATTTCTGAGCGCATCCATAATTGCCCAGGTTCCCGGGAGGAGGGGACACTGGAACTGCTGCCCAGCCAGCTGTGGGTCGTCATGGAGACCACATCTGTCACTCACTTCTTCCCTGGCCTGGGGAATAACCCAGCTCACCCAGCCCTTCCCCACTGGGGTGTGTGCCCCCCCGCCCCAGATTGTGCTCTGCCCCCTCCTCTGATGCCAGTGTACCCCACAAGAGCAGCTGGGGCCGGCTCCTTTTCCAGCAGCCAGGCAAGGGGAGCACCCCTGTGCCTGGGCAGACAGCTCACAGCCTGCTACCGAAGAGAACAGCAGTGACAACAAAAAGACACAGGGCAGGTGTCACTCTTCATTCCATCCCGACAGATCCATTCCAGCACAGTGGTGGGTAAGGCAGCTGGGAATGTGTCTGAAGGCTCCCAGCAGCCCTGCGGCCCCAGGACTCAGATCTGTGCCCCACACTGCCCTCACTGCCCTGCCCTTGCTGCACTCCTGCGAGCAGAGCCAGGGCAGCACCCGCTGGCCACCACGGAACCACGGCATCCCAGAATGGTTTGGGTGGGAAGGGATCTTAAAAATCATCCCATTCCACCCCTGGCCTTGGACACTTCCAGGGATGGGGCAGCCACAGCTCCTCTGGGTGCCCTGTGCCAGGGCCTCAGCAGCCAGGCACAGCTCCTGCCCTGCCCAGGGTACCCAGCCCCACTCAGCACATCCCTGCAGGGCTGGTGGGAGGCCACAGGCCTGAACGAGTGACTGGAGGCTCTTCTAAGGTCACTGCAGAGGGTAGAAGGGTGTGGGAAAATGAGGTCCCAGAGTCTGATCCACCCACAGGCATCAGCTGGACCCACAGTGTTTTTCTTGGTTGCACAGGAAGGGCTTCACCACCTCATTCCCAGAGCCAGGTTACTACGAATCCCTCACTATGGAGCCAGGCTGGGAGAGCTGAGGGTGTTCAGCCTGGGAAACAGAAGGATCGCGGGAGACTCCAGAGCCCCTTCCAGGGCCTAAAGGGGCTCCAAGAGAGCTGGAGAGGGACTGGGGACAAGGGATGGAGGGACAGGACATGGGAAATGGCTTCCCACTGCCACAGGGCAGGGATGGGTGGGATACTGGGCAGGAATTGTTCCCTGTGACTGTGGTGATACCCTGGCACAGGGTGCCCAGAGCAGCTGTGGCTGTCCTTGGATCCCTGGCAGTGCCCAAGGCCAGGCTGGACATTGGGGCTTGGAGCAGCCTGGGACAGTGGAAGGTGTTCCTGTCCATGGCAGGGGGTGGAACAGGATGATCTGTAATGTCCCTTCCAGCCCCAACCATTCTGGGATTCCGTAACTCCATGATTCTCCTCTTCACTTCTCTGTAACTTTAACTCTTTCAGCCAACCTGAAAAAAGAGGGGAGTGAGCGACCCTCCAGTGTCTGCAGCCCCCTGTGCTGTGCCGGGGGTGTGGGGAGCGGGTCCCGGGGGCTGTGGGTGAGTCTGCTGCTCACCCAGGGTGGCTGAGGGAGATGGGCCGTGCCTGGTGGGAGTGGGACATGGCCAGGGGTCAGGAGCCGGCCATGCAGGGCAGAGGGCAGGGGCCAGGCAGGGCTATCCTGGGGGTAAAGGGTCCCAGAGGGGTGTGGATGCCCAGGGGTGTCCCACCAAACAGGGGAGGTGTAGGACAAAGGGATCAGCCCCAGGAAGCCCTTCCAGGGGGCTCTTCTCCAGGGCAGCTGCCCAGGCTTCTCCAGCAGACATCAGCCCAGAGGAGCAGCCTTGGCTCCTCCAGGGCTGGGGCTTCAGCTGAATCCCTGCCCAGGTGCCTCCTGGATCAGGAATGATTTATGCTGGTCTCAAGCCTGTCCTGAGGCACAAGCAAAGCCCTTTGGCATGCCTGGCAGAGGTTTCTCAGCCAGGGACACACAAAACTGGCCAAGATCAGAATCCTCCCCTTCTAGCCCAGCCTGGCTTTGGTTCCTGGCAGGGATTCAGCTGCAGCCCCAGCCCTGGAGAAGCCCTCCCAGTACGTCCCAGGATCATGTGCACAGAGCATCCCAGGGTGCTGGTGGGGGGTGCTGGGCCCTGCTGAGGTGCTCCCAGGCCATGGGATGTGGTCAGGGCAGTACTGGGTGTGGGATTGCTCCTGGCCAGCACATCCCACCCGCCTGTCACCACGGAGCAGTGGGAAAGAAACAAGCTCCAGGAGGGATCCAGGCACAGAGCTCTGTGCCAGCCTGCCCTGGCCCAGGCCAGTGAGCCCTGAGGAGCTGCAGGGCTGGGCTGGGCTGGGCCAGGACAGCCCCCAAGGCCTGCACCAGGCACTGGGTCTGGATCAGGACCATGCAAGAAGCTCCAGCTCTTCCCTACCATGAGGGATGCAGCTTTTGTCACCCTCAGGTGAAGAGCCCTTCCAGGCAGGCCTTTCTCCAGGGCAGGACTGCCCCACTCCCAGCTCTTTTCCAGACCAGGAATGCTGCTCCCAGGGGCTGCCAGGCACTGAACAGGGGGAGCAGCCTGTCCCCAGCATGTCCCTGCACCCCAGAGCTCAGCCTGGGCAGAGGAGATATTAGCTCCCACCTGGGGCCAGAGGGACCTGTTCTTTTCCCACCTTAATTTCTTTCCCTGACTGTGTCAACAGCCCCGGGACCCTCTGCCACCCTGTGTCCCCTGTCCCCAAGGTCAGGCCCCGCTGCTCCAGAGCCCTGGCCAGGAAGGGCTGTTTGAGCCGTTAATTAGATCCCAGGAAACCTCCTGGATGGCGAAGCTCCAGCCCTGCTGCTCCCCCAAGACATTGTCCGTGCCTGGATTGCTGCCTGATTCCCATCTACATAATTCACCCTAATCCTTCCGAGTGGCTCTGGAGGGGCTCAGCTCACGGCTCACTGGGTTTGATCCCCACTCCAGCGGTGCTAATGAGGCCGATGGCACAGAACAGGACACATGGATGGCTCCAGGGCACGGAGTCCCCATGAATCCCACCGTATGCTTCCAAGCTGCTCTCCTCTTCCACCCTCACCCCAGTGCAGCACTGGGAGACACCAAAACCCACGGGAGGAAGAGGAGGGGAGGAAGGGTGGGCTCACAGCTCTGTGTCCCCACGTGTCTCAACTGTGGCCAGGGCAGGGCTTGGCAGGGCTGGAGGGTCCGAAGGGAGCTGAGATTTTGGATAAGGGGAGGGGACGGCTCCCGCTCAGAGATGTGGCACCTGGTGTCATCTCCAGGGACAGCCCATCTACCCCGACCCAACCCACAGGGACAGGCGGGCATGACAGCAGACACCCCCTCCAAACATCCTGGAGCCTGGAGCCGTCCCTCGGTGCCACACCTGCAGGATGGGACAGGAGCTGCCCCTCAGTGCCACACCTGCAGGATGGGGACAGGAGCCGCCCCTTGGTGCCACACCTGCAGGATGGGGACAGGAGCCACCCTTTTGTGCCACACCTGCAGGATGGGGACAGGAGCCACCCCTTTGTACCACACCTGCAGGATGGGGACAGGAGCCACCCCTAGCTGCCACACCTGCAGGATGGGGACTGGAGCCACCCCTTTGTGCCACATCTGCAGGATGGGGACTGGAGCCACCCCTCGCCGCCACACCTGCAGGATGGGGACAGGAGCCATCCCTTGCTGCCACACCTGCAGGATGGGGACAGGAGCCTCCCCTCAGTGCCACACCTGCACGACAGGGACAGGAGCCACCCCTCGCTGCCACACCTGCAGGAGGGGGACAGTCCTGCCCAGGTCCCCACACGTGTCCCTACAAGGCAGGCAGGAGCAGCCCCCCTTGCCAGCTCCTTTTCCTTGGGCGCAGCTGGAGCTGAGCACGGAGCACCCAGCACAGTGTGGGCCAGCGCTGCCATCCCCACACCGCTGCCACTCCCTTGGGCATCCCCCGGCCCTCCAGCTGTGCGATGGGATGGGGAGATGGTGGGACCCTAATTGCCCTCCCAGGTGCCCCTCCACAGCCTGCCAGCCCTGGGTGATGGGCAGGAGGAGATTTCAAGGAGGTTTCAAGAGAGCCCAGAGCCTGGAGGAGGACAGAGCCCTGTCTCAGGATGAGCCCAAGCATCCACAGCCCCCTGTACCTCCATGCTGGGAAGAGGGGGGCTCAGGAGAGCCAGGCACAGCCACAACCCTGAAGCCTCCTCAGCTTTAGGGGCTGCTGCAAAGGCCTTGAGGCACTAGCCACGCCCCCAATCTCTCGTGCCCCCCAGCCCCGGGGGTGGTGCCCGTGGGAAGCAGCCCCTGCCGTGGCTCCTCGGGGATCTGTAAGCAGGGAAAGGTGCTCTGCAGAGGCACTCAGAGCCCAAATTAGCGACACTGGGCTCAATCTGAGATTCTGACAGCGGATGCCAAATTTATTTCCCAACGCACTGTGGAAATGTCAGCGTGCTGGTCGGAAGGAATCGGGTACATGCTCCCTTTTAAATAGCACCAAGCATATGGGAGGAGGATGATTAGATTGCTTCCAAGCTGCCAAATTTCTTTGCTGCAGCTAAAAATCTTCTCCAAAATGTCCCAGCCCACAGTGTTTCTCAGCACTGAAGTCTGTGCCGAGACTTTGCCATTGACAGTTGTGCTCTGAGCAAGAAAACACAGCCCTGCCGTGCTGTCCCAGGGGTCCCAGCTCTCCAAGGCTGGGGGGGTGTTTCTGCCTCCTCTTGGAAGCTGAAAAAATTCCTCCCCTCCTGCCACCCTACCCTTGGGGAGGGGAAGGAGTTCCCTGTGTAGAATCAGAATATTTTGGCCTGGGAGGGACCTTAAAGCTTATCTCGTTCCAGCCCCTGCCACGTTCACCCAGTACAGAGGGACAAAAGCAGCCCAGCAACTGCTGGCAGACAGGAAGAGCAGGGAAAGATCCTTCATCTCCCTGGGCTTCCATGGTAAGGTGTCCTGCAGTGTCCCCAGCAGCTGGGACCCCAGTGCCCCCAGCACGGGTCCCTGCAGGTCCCACTCCAGCTCGGCCAGGTGCCAGCGCAGGTGCCAGCTGGGGAGGGAGCAGTGCACCCTCCACTACCCAGAACAGGGCCAGGCCTTGTGCTCAGCTGGGTGGGGGCAACAAAGGTGGCAGGGGATGGGTACGTGCTCTGGGCTCCTTGCTCAATGCTGCACAAGGGGTCAATTTCCCGTCTGGGCCAGGACACCGACAGCCCAGCAGGGCCATAGCATTCCCTGCACATCACCCCAGCTCCACCCTCAGCTTGGGGGCACATCCAGAGCCCAGCAGTGCCATGGCATTCCCTACACATCACCCCAGCTCCACCTTCAGCTTGGGGGGGCAGCAATGGAAGTCACCACAGCTCACTTTTCCCAGGATCAGCAGCCCGAAGCACTGTGATGTCCCTCATCCCAGCCTCAGGAAAGGGATGACCTTGAGATGACCCAAACTTTCCCTGCCCCGTGGAGGGACTGAGGAGGGCACAAACAGCTGCTCTAGGCCTGCCAGGGGAGTAACACTGAAGCTTCTGCAGGGAGCAGAGTATGGTGGCCTTCCCAGGAAAGGATGTGACCAGCACCGGTTTCCAAATGCAGGGATGGTGCCCCCTCCCACCCAGCCTGTGGGAATTCCTGGTTCAGTCAGGACTGGACACACACTTCCCTCCAAAACCAACCTCCACCAACCACCCTCACCCTCCCAGCAAGACCTGAGGGGCCCAGGAACCACGTTCTGCCTTGGGACTGACCTGCGACACCTCGGAGTCCTTCCCCCTGCCCAACACCCACCCACTGGATCACAGACCCCAGCCTCTCCCTGTCCTTCACCTGCACTACCTCCCCACAGAGCTCTCCATGCCTAGGACTCCAAGAAAGGCTCTCCATGATGCCAGCCTGTCCCTGCTCAGTGGGCTGAGGGAATCCAGCATGGCAAGGAGGCAGAAGCCGCAGACCACTGGGGAGCACAGCATCACCTCCGCGGTCCCTGAGCAGAGCTCTGGCCTCGGGGCACGGTGCCCACAGGGTCCTCATGATCCCACCTGGAGGGTGAGGATGCCAGAGCTGGGAAGGGTCCAGGATGTGCCACGGGGCAGGGGCAGGAGTGTGGAGCCCAGGCAGTGGGAGCACAGCTGCTCCCAGCTCCGCTCCCAGCTCCACTCCCTGCCCACACGCTGCCACGTGGCAGGTGGGAGGTTTTTCTCTGCATTGCAAATCCCTTCTTGTGTGAGTGCTGCAGTGCTGCTTGGAAGGAAAACAACCCCTCTGGAGCTAGCCCAGGGGCCCAGAGCAGCACCGGCCCCTTCTCCTGCCCCAGGCAGGCCCTGGTACCGTTCCCAGAGTGCCTGGCTCAGGAGATAAAGCCAAAGCTTCCCTGGCAGGCAGCCTGGCTGGGAGCTGCACCAGCCATTCCCATTTCCCTGTGTTTGTCTCTGGCACAGACAGCCCCAGATGAGCTCTCCCTCCAGACCTGGGAAGTGGGAGGAGGAGGAGGAGGCAGAAGGAAGAAGGTTCCCTGGTCTGCGGCGGCTGGCTGGAAGCAGGACAAGGGCTTGGGGAACAGGGGGAGCATCCCTGGGAGCGTGGGCCAGGTGCTGAGGGGGTGTCTGGGCCACGGGGATGTGGATCTGGGACTGGAAGAAGCTGGACTGGGGTGGAGGGGATCTGTTTCATTTTGGCATCTGCTGTTGGGCAAGCTGCTCACCTGTGCCTGGGCAGGGGCTGTGCTGAGCCCCAGGAACAGGGATGCCCTTTCCCAGAGCTGTGATTCTATGCTGGAAGCCGTCCACTGCCAATCCCAGCCTATTGATGCATCCCCACACCGCCAGCCCCTGGCAGCTCATTCTCCTCCCAGACACGTGGCATGGCTGGGCTGGGGAGATCTTCCCAGAATCCACAGAAAAACAACCCCCACATCTGCTGGTGCAAAAGATCCCCCATTGCCAGGGTTTTGGGAGCCACCTGAACGTTTGGCACAACTTCCCAGGGAGACAGAGACTGGATGTGTGCTCCTCAGGGACTGGTGGATGGAGGAACCCAGGGACAGTGTTCCAGGGTCCTTTCAGGGGACAAGTCTTCGGAGGGTCAGCCCAGGGCAGGAGCACTGTGGAGTCCAGATTCAGTAAATGTGCAGGGAGCCCCTCAGAAGGAGGACGTCTGCCCCTAAAATCCATGGCTCTCCCTGCTCTGGGCACTGGTACTCCGAGCAAAGGGGATGCAGGGCGGGAGGGGGTGGCTCTCACAAGGGACAAAAAATTCCTGTAGGCTGGGCTCAGCCCACCCATTCCTAGTGGGAATGTCCATGCTGATGAGAGCTGAGGAGGAGGAAGAATGAAACATCAAACCCTAAAAGCAAGGGACAGCAACCCCTGGCAGCAGAGCCATGTCTGGGGCAGGGTCCCGGGGGAGAATTCCAGGCACCAAAGCTTCTGGGAAGAAGCGCTGAGGGATGTGTGGGGTTGGGATCCCCCTGCCCACAGTGCACCCTGTGGGACTGGCTCTGCCCCATCTTCCTCACCACAGCATCCACCACCTCACCACTCTGGATTCAGGCAGCTCTTTGGAACAAGTCCATCCAACCATCCATCCATCCATCCATCCATCCATCCATCCATCCATCCATCCACCCATCCCTGCCTGCCCTCTGTCCACCAGCCACCCCTCTGCCCACAGTTTCCCCTTTTATCTCCACACAACCCAAATCCCTCGCCTGTCTGGATTGCTGTTTATCGCAGTGAATCTCCCTGTATCCACCCCAGGAAAGCAGGTGTATGACTCCTGCTTTGAGTTCAGCCAGAGGATGAATCTGCAGAGCTTTGCTTAGACAGACACTGCTTGGAAAACGTGGCCCAGGGCAACAGGCACCAACCCTTAATATCCATCCTTGGCCTTACCTAGTCTTCAAACCAGGAAATGCCACCATTCCCATGCAGGGGGTGGCACAGGCAGAGCAGGAGCACGTGCCATGCACAGCCTTGGCCTGACCCTTGAGCAACACAACAAATGACATCTCAGGGCTCTTGTACTCCTCACATCCCAGTGGAGAGGGGTCACTGCTCTCCTGGCCAGGAGCAACAGGAGGGGCTGAAAGGCATTGAGGAGAGAGCTTGGAGGGCACAGAGGAGAGAGCTTGGGGGGCACTGGGGGGCACAAACAAGAGAGGCTGGGCACACACATGCTGGAGGCATATGTGGAATTTTTTTCCTTACCCTTTCCTTACAGAATGGAGAAGGGGAAAAAAAAAAGAAGAAAAAAATAGCAAAATAAAGCAAACCAAACAACTCCAATTTCTCTCTTAATGAATAAATGAAACGCATCCCAAGAGGCAATTAAGCGCTTCGAACCAAACATGTGTCACATGCATTAAAAAAAACAACCCAGAGAGAAATCCAGCAGCTGAAATAAGGGTAAGGAAGCAGCTGATGATTGCTGGGGGTAGGGAACCGGGGCTGCTGCTCCCACTGTGCCGTTCAGGTCCCCTGGGAGAGGGGAGTCCCACTAAGGGGATGTGGGGACCCCCCAAAGCTCAGGGACATTCCCAGAGGTTTCTCCCACCCTAAGGACATCACTCTGCCCTGCAAACCATTCACTTTTGTGCCCCATGGAGACTGGGGCCGTTTGCTCCCAGGTCTCCCTTCCCAAATCCAAAAGTAATTTTTGTTGCACCCTCCTTCTGACATCACCTCCAGGGAACACCCAAACCCGCCTGACCTCCTGTCCCTTGTCCCTGCCCCTGGTGCTGCCTGGAGTGTGGCTGTGTCTCAGTCTTCACCAGGCACTGCCCAGCTGACACTGGTGGCCTTTGCTGCTGGGAGGAGGAGGAGGGCTGAGGAAGGGCTTATCTGCAGTACAGAGGGGCTGTGACTGGGTTGGGCAGGGCCTGAATCCTCACCCCAGCACAGCAGCCACCCCAGGGGCACAGCCCACCACCCATGGGTGGATGTTTGACCTCCATCCTCATCCCCCAATCTCCTTCACATCCCTGAACCACTGCCAGAGCCTTGATGTTGGGGAGAGTCCTCCAGAATCCAGCCTGCAGAGATCATGGGGCCTCTTCTTCCACAAGGGCCCCAGAAGGATACAAAGACCCCCTTTTATTGGCCCAGAGAGGGGTAAAATATCAGCTTGGCTAAAACCCCCCAAGGATTTTCTTGTGACACAACTCACAGCAGCAGCTGCCCCAAGGAAGTCCCGTGCTTGAGGGCCCTGAGCTCCCAACACTCTGAACTCTTTGGAGAAGCTGTGTTTTACTCCTGGATGGTGGGACAGCAAGGCAGGGCACCCAGAGCAGCCCCTCCCACCCGTCGGGGTCCCACAGCTGCTAGCAGGCTGTGAAGGAAAAACCCCCAACAAGCTTTGGATGCTCACTGGGTTTTCTGACCCAGTTTCTCTCTCCTTTGGGAGACCAAATGCAGATCCCTTAAGTGTTTGGGTCTGGCTGGGCTGAGGAAGCCGGTGTCACATTCTGGAACACACAAGGAAATCTCTCCTGATGCAGGAAATCCATGGGATTTATTCCCCTGAAAGTTTGCCCTGCCTGCTCACCCTGCCTGCTGCTTCCAGAACACATCCATTCCCCACGGACCAGCAGCTGCAGCAATGCTGCCCAGATGCAGAGCCCTGCCCTTGGCACAGCTCATGCCTCACCCTGAGGGAGGGATTCAGGCTGCCCACAGGCTGCCACATTCCCTGCAGGATTCTCCTTCTCTGGCTTGTGCCTCTGCATCCTGTTCATGCCCACCCTGCCCACAGCGAGCCCAGACCTTGGGGGGCACATCCCAAGCTGAGGGTGGGGAGCAGAGAGCAAACCAAGGCCAGGGGCAGCCCCACAGGTCCCAAGGAGCTCCCATGAGCCATGAGCCAGGTGGTCTGCTCCCCACCTGGCTCATGGCTGGTGCTCCCTGTGGGCTCTGCCCCCAGCGCTGCTGGGCTCTGGCATTGCCCACAGCCCTCCCTGCCCCAGGGACACCTATAGCAGTGTTCTACTATGTCCACAACAGTGTCCTGCAGTGTCCATAGCAGAGTCCTCCAGCCACCCTCTGTCCCCACGCTGGGGTGTGTCCAGCACCTCACACCAGCTCAGCCCTGCCCCCCGAAGAGCACCGTGTCCCTAGCGTGCCAGCAGTGCCTCTGCTGCCACACGGAGCTCAGCCTCTTCCCACTGGGCAGAGAACAGCACCCTAAGAGAGGACACCATCGCCAGCACCCACAGCCTCCTCCCGCCCCCCACCCAAGGAGTCCCCGGAGCCGCACCGTGTCCCCGCCAAAGCCCTGCCCCAAGCACTCACAGTCTGGACGTGGCTCTCCCAGGTGGCACAGCTGCTGCAGGGCGCTGCCGTCATCCGTGGGCTGGGGGACGCTGCTGGCCCGTGCGCCGGCTGTGGCAGAGCCGGGTGGCAGCTCGGTGACCGTGCTCACCGGGGGCCTCAGGCTGAGGAGGGACAACACACAGGTGAGCCCAGGGAGCTGTGGGTTCACCCCAGAGCCCTCCCTGGCTCAGAGCAGAGAATTGTTAAGGTTGGAAAAGACCTTTCAGATCACCAAGTCAACCCAGCATTGCCACCATGTTCACCACCAGCCCCCGTCCCCAAGTGCCACAGCAACGCGCCTTTCGAACACTTGAAGGGATGGTGACTCCATCCCTGCCCTGGGCAGCTGTGCCAGTGCCAGACCACCCTTTTTATGAAGAAATTTGGCCTAACACCCAAACCTAAACCTTGCCTGGCACAGCTTGGGGCCGTTTCCTTTCCTCCTGTCCC
Organism: Rhipidura dahli; assembly: GCA_013399225.1. Classification (NCBI taxonomy): domain Eukaryota; kingdom Metazoa; phylum Chordata; class Aves; order Passeriformes; family Rhipiduridae; genus Rhipidura; species Rhipidura dahli. The sequence continues at coordinate 207,612 of VXAC01002807.1, read as the reverse complement.
TGTTCCCTGGGAGCAGAGACCGATCCCCCTCGGCTGCCCCCTCCTGTCAGGGAGCTGTGCAGAGCCACAAGATCTCCCCTGAGCCCCCTTTTCTCAAGGCTGAACCCCTTTCCCAGCTCCCTCAGCTGCTCCTGGTGCTCCAGCCCCTTCCCAGCTCTGTTCCCTTCCTGTTTCCTTCCAGCCCCTCAGTGTCTTTCTTGTTGTGAGGGGCCCAAACCAACCTGGGACCCCACCAAGCTGCTCTCAGCAGTTTGAGGAGAAATGTGGTTCAAGGCTTGAGAAGAGCCAGATGTGTCACCAAGAAGGGCAGGGCACGTCCCCGCTGCTCCCTGCCAGCCTGGCTGCTACAGCAGTGATGGGCACATCTGTCCTCCCCGTGCACTTCCCGAAGAGCAGCTTACACCCGGATCGGATTAGGGGAAGAAAACTGCATTGCAATAAATCCAGGGAGGGAACTGGCTGCCGGGGCTTTAATCGGAGAGGAGCCTTCAAGATAACAGCATTAAGTGGGGATGAGGCAGCCTTGGTGCAGGGATGGTCCGAGCTGGTTCCCGTCTGGGGTTTGGCAGAGGGAGCAGCTGTGCCGTGCCTGGCACTGGGAGCAGCTCCACAAGTCCTGCACACCCGAGCAGGCTCTCCATGGCTGCAGGGCAGGGCACAGCACACAGAGCATCGCTCCAGAAGTTCTCATCTCCTAACAGGAGACTGGAATTCCAAGCAGGAAGGACAGCACAGTGCTCAGTGGGAGACCTTGGAGTAGGGTGGGATTTGTCCCACAGCCCCTCCGTCCAGTGAGGGGACCCAGCCCCTCTCAGCCCCAGGCAGCCACTGGATTCCTTTCTCTGGGGAGTCCCTCTCCTGCCTCTGGAATGTGGGCCAAGAGGCACAGAGCACTCTGCAGGGCTCTGCTCCCCCTCAGAGCCTCGATTCCCCGAGAGCCACCCCACCTGAGTAACCTCCAGGCCCAGGGGTGGGACAGGAGCTGCTGCAGCAAGGCAGGAAGAAACCGCCTGCTCTCCAGCTTGCTCCTCTGGGAAGGGCAAGCACCTTTCCTGCCTCGTGTCCCTGTACAGAGAACCCCCACAGAGCAGTGGGGGAGAGGGGGCAAGGAGAGGGAAGTCCATCTGCATGCCCGGGGAAGGCTGAGGGAGCTGCCTGCTCCCACACACCTGGAGTAGCACTGGGTGTGTGGGATGGGCAGAGCCACCTGGCATGGGGTCAGTGCTGAGAGCTGAGCGGGAAGGCCCCTCCTGCCACGGCGACCAGTTTGGCACCAGTGGGGGCTGATGACGAGGGGACAGCAGCTGGGGTGGCCCCTCCTGTGCTCTGCTGGCTCAGCCAGAGATGGATGGAGCCAGCCCTGCAGCCTGGTGAAAGTACTTGAGGGAAGAACATTTGTAAGGCAGGAGACAGCTGGATTAAAAAGGTGAAGCCCAAAAAGCAAATGAAAAGAGAATCACTGATGATGGATGGGAAAGCAGTGCCTAAGTCCAGCTTTTCCCTGGATGCTCTGGTGAGCAGCAGAAGGGCAAGGAGAGCTGCGATCAAACCACGGAAAGAACCGGGGCAGCCCTGGGGGCTGGGAATCATAGGTAAATTAACGCTGGAAAATCTCTCTACGATCACTGAACCCAACCCTTACCCCAGCACTGCCAAGCCCACCATTAACCCCTGTCCCCTGGTGCCACAAACACACATTTTTTGAACACTTGCAGGGATGGTGACTCCACCCCTGCCCTGGGCAGCTGTGCCAGTGCCTGGCCACCCTTTCCATGAAGAAATTTTCCCAGATATGCAACCTGAGAGTCCCCTGGCCCAGCCTGAGGCCGTTCCCTCTCCTCCTGTCCCTGTTCCCTGGGAGCAGAGCCCGATATCCCCCCCGGCTGTCCCCTCCTGTCAGGGAGCTGTGCAGAGCCACAAGCTCCCCCCTGAGCCTCCTTTTCTCCAGGCTGAGCCCCTTTCCCCGCTCCCTCAGCCACTCCTCGGGCTCCAGCCCCTTCCCAGCTCTGTTCCCTTCCCTAGACACAGAAGCTGTGCTCGTGGAGAGGTGCCCAGGTGACACATCTGCCACCCCACACGGCCTAGCGGTGCCCCTTCCCCTGCACTGCCAGGCCCTGGCATTGGCCCTGCAGAGCTCCCCCAAACGTCTAGTGAGTGTTCCTTGAGGGCACCCAGAGACTACCCAGACATGCCAGAAAGGTCATTACTGCAGTTTGCTTTGCTACTTGCTGCTGATCAGATGCTGCCTTGGCAAGGTGGGAAAGACATTTGGGTCAGAAAAAAGTAAATTGAGTTTGTAAGGCAGAAGAATTCCCAAATCCTCTGTCTGAGCAACCCCAGCCCTCCCCAAAGCGGGGGCTGCTCCTCCAGGCAGCCTAGGCAGAGCCTTGGGACGGGTCCCTCCATGGTGGGGGACAACGGAGGAGCCAAGGTGAGCCCACCTGAGGAGGGCCAGACTTGTCACCCCAGAGCAGCAGTGCAGAACGTCACAGTCCCACCACCCCAATGTCCCCTCTGCGACTTTGCCCCTCCCAGCCTCACCATGGCTGTCACTGGAGCCCATCACCAGGCACAAAGTGTTGTGCCACCCTCTCTGCCCAGATGAGGCCACCAACAGGACACCTGCACACACTTCTGGCACAGCCCTGGGACCATCTCCCCACACCCTGCTGCCTCTTCCTTCAGGATCCGGGCATTGCCAACAGGCTCCAGCTCCTGTTCCCTCATCCCTGAACACCAACCAGAGCCTCCCATTCCAGCTGCCTTCCAAAACATTCCCTGCCAGCTCTGAAACTCAGCTGGTCCTGGCAGGTCACTGCTACAGGGCACTGTCCTACTTGGTTTCCTTAAAAAACCAGTTTGCTCCAGTGCCCTTGACACCCCATGTGCCCACAAGACCCCAAAGCATTTTCCAGGAGGACAAGGGGATGGAGCAGCCCAGGAGCCTCCATCTCACAGGGATGGGGACAACATCTATGGCAGTGCAGCATCACCACCCGGAGAAACACCCTGGATCATCCCCACCACCCCTCACCGCACGATCTGGGTAGTGAGATGCACACCACAAGAAGCACCAGCCCCCACTCAGCCGTGGAGGAGGAGAGCTGCCAGGATCACCGTGTCCAGCATCTCTGAAACACCCACGGAGGACTGCAAATCCATGCTGGAATATTGGTGCAGGAGTCCAGTCACCCAGAGCAGCAGGGCAGCAGGACCACTTGTTCCCAGCTTGGGGATACTGCTGCTGCTGCTGAGTCCCCAGCCCACCCTCCAGGGCAGACACAGCCCCTGCCCCCCAGCCCAGTGGGAGCCCCCCGGGCCAGACTCCCCTTTGGAACCCGTTAGGAATTTAACCAGGAGAAGGTTCAGGGCACAGCTGGCTCTTGGGATCCCTCATCTGGGAGCAGCTGGAGCAGCAGCAACGCAGGGAACCACGAGGCAGAGATAGAGCCGAGGCAGCCCCGTGTGAAAGAACAACTCCACTTCTGCCACCGCTGAGGGACACTGTCACTGCTGAGGGACGCTGTCACTGCTGAGGGACACTACCATGGCTGAGGGATACTGCTATGGCTGAGGGACGCTGCTATGGCTGAGGGCACTGCCATGGCTGAGGGACACTCCTATGGCTGAGGGCACTGCCACCACTGAGGGCACTGCCATGGCTGCCTGACTCACCAGGCTGTTCCCTCCATCTGTTGCCGGCCCCAGCGTGGTTGTTCCGTGTTTCCCAGCCGGATAGGATCGACTCTTCCCCTTTAAAGCACCGAAGGCGCTGAGCGGGAACAACCCCCGCCTGTCCGGGGAGGCCGGGCCGGGTGTGGGACCCGCAGCCGGCCCAGCTCCGGCGCTCCCACATCCCCGCCGCGGCAGGGATGAAGGCCTGGCACGGACAGGTACCTCTGCGCGGGAGAGTCCCCGATCCAGGCACGGCTCCGCCGTTTCCCTCCTTTCCTTGCCCATTTCCCATGCTGCTTGACCGTCTTTCCAGCTAATTACCCCGCGCTCCTGCGGGCACGAGCCACGTGGCAGCTGGCATCTGCACCGGCTCCCAGGAACGACCTTGGCTGCTCGGAAGGCAGCCGAGCCTCTCTGCCTCCCAGGCTTCCCCCGAGGCACACAGGGATCCTCCAGCGGGGGGGACAGGAGCTCTGCCAGCCCCGCCGCTCCCCGCTGCCAGCTCAGCTCTGCCAGCTCCGGGGGCACCGACTTGCGGCCCACCGTCACCTCCGCCAGACTCCCGGCACTGCTTCCCTGCAGAAACTCCCACTTTCAGCCTCGCAAGTCTCTCTCCCGCAGTGTTCCACCCCGGTTTCATGGCAGCACAGCCCCGAGCCAGGTCTGGCTGCATCCCCGTGCCAGCTGTGCCATGGAGAGGGGACTCAGCCACATGGCTCCGGCGTGGAGAGCTTGGGGAGCAGCAAGGGCTGGACGTGGGGTCCTTTAGGGAGCAGCCTCGGGGGTGGCAGCACTGCCACTGTCACATCCTGCCTTCCCTGGTGTGGGGAGTGGTGGAGCAGAGAGGAGGGAGACACTGAAGCGCTCTGGGGTGGCAGCCCCTGGGAGCAGCCGATGGAACAGCCCCCCGGGATGATAGGGAGCTGTCAGCTGGCACACGGCTGCCAGGCAGCAGCCCGGGGCTGGAGGCAGGGCTGGCTGGCCTCAGAGAGGGACAGGGTGCAGCTGAGGGCAAAGGGCAGTGACGGGACATGTGTGGGGACGAGTTGGACATCCCCTCCCGTGGTAGAGGAGGGGACACGGGGACGCTTCTGGCATCTTGCACCCTGCCCTGCTGGTAGGGAGGGCAGGCAGGACAGGCAGCAGGCAGGGCTGAGGGCTGGACACGCTGAGGGACTCCAGGGAGTGGGGGTTCTGAGGGCTGCTCATCCTCAGGAGCTGGGGCAGACCCAGGTCAGTGCCTGGCCAGGTCCGTTTTACACCTTCCTGCCCGGACCTGGGTGCCAAAGGCTGAAATGTCCCCTCCAAATGCTTGGGCTGCTCAGTGGGGAGGTGCTGAACTGCCCAGGAGCTCAGGCAGTGACATAGGTGTCCCCAGAGCGAGGAGCTCAGCGCCCTTCTGGCTGGGTGCTGACTTCACCGTGAGCCCCGCCATGGCACAGCTGGGTGTGTGTCCTTCAGCCTCCTCCCCAAAGCTCCCATCTCCGTCCACCTATGACATTTGCAGATTCCTTTGTCTTAAAATAATGACCAAGCCCCTGCTGTGAGGGGCTTGCTCCTGCCCTGCTGCAATAAGGAGGGAAGATGAAAAGACCAGGGGAAAATTTGCTTCTGTAGCACCTCTCTGTGCTCTCCATCCTTATTCCTCTTTCTCCTTTCCAGGAGCTATCTGTAACCCTTTGATAACACCCTCCTCTCTCCCAAAAGCCAGTGTCCCCTCCCGCCTGCGCCTCCAGACGTGTCACACGCCCCTTTGATGTCAGGATAATGCACAGACACAGCCCCGCGTGCGTGTGTGACAAACACAAACAGCCAGCTCTGCCCCAGATCTGCTAATTCAGGGAGAAAAGGGGGAAAAAGACATCTTAAAATGAATACTCACGGTCCAACAGACACACACAGAGCTGGCCTGCGCAGTGCCAGTGCCAGGGATGTACAGGGTCCTGCTGACCCCACCCGCTGAGCCCTGGGGACAGCCCTGGCAGGTCTCTGTGCCCAGAGGTGACATCTTGCACCCTGGGCAGAGTCTGGGGCAGGTGCCAAGCACCCCTTTAGAGCAAACCAAGCCGCTCCAGCCTCGGGTTTAGCCTAAGGCAGTTTGAGGATGGAGTTGCAGGGAGCCCTCACCCACTGGCAGGGCAGGGGCTGCCCTGCTGAGCTTGGCACCCCCCACACCCCATGTCCCTGCCCGCAGCAGCCCCTCTGCAGCCCCTGCTCCAGGTTCACAGTGCCTGTAGAGTCCCACTGTTCCCTCTGTCCAGCCCCCCTGACTGAGGAGGGGTTTCTCTGATCCAAAGGAGCTGACACATTTCTGGTTAGGATGGAGGATGAGCCCCTGCCCTGCCCTGCCAGCATGGGAGCAGCCCTGGCTCCAGCCTCCAGCCCTGGCCTCAGAAAACCTCCCCGGCCCCAGGGACCAAGCCCTGACCCCTCCAATCCCGCATGGCTTGGGATGAGCACATGCAGGTACCATGCCAGGAGTGGTTTGGTTGTATACAGCATCCAAAGATGGACTGGCAGACAAAGAATTCTGTTCTCAGACCCTCAGGTGTTCCCCTGGCCCTTGGCCCAGGGGCCAGCAGGGACACATCCTGCTGTGCACAGGACAGGGTGTGACAATGGAGGATGGACACAGCAGCCCAGCTGGCTGAGGAGCCCCTGCAGCCCCTCATCCTGTGGGAAGCAGGCAGAGCTCAGTGTCCTCCCCCACAGGGCCCCTCGCCACCTTTCACACCCCAGCATCGTTTCCATTTCCATTTTCACATTCTGCTCCTGCAGCGGCTTCACAACCAGCCCGGCACATCCCTGACTCCTCATATCCCCCAGGTCCCTCTGCAGGAGCCAGAGCTGAGTGTGCTGCCAGCACATGGAGGGAGCAGGGTTTGTTCCCACCAATGCCCTGGATCATCAAACTCACTGCTAATGCTGGTGCAAACATTCCCAGTGCACGGGGAGCGGCTGGAGGGGAGGGCCTGTGGGGGGTCGGCCCCTGTTTGCCTAAAGCAGCCAATGATGCCTGGGGCCACCAACTCGTCCCTGGGGAGTGTGACAAGCGTGGCAGGCTGGCAGGCAAGCCCACGGCAGCGATGACGGCTCCGTGTGACTGCCTGAGGCTCTTGCTCATCCCGGCTCCGTGACTCACAGCGCACGGAGGGGCTGGGGGGTGTGGGGGACACTCACCCCGGCACGGGGGTCAGGCTGGGACATTCTGCCATCAGCAGGAACTGCCGGTCCCACTGGGGGCACTGGGGGCAAGAGGGGGGCAGTGAGCTGGGCACGCTGTTGGGATAGGCTCTTCCAGAGAGCTGGAGATTGTTCCTCTCTGGATCCAGGCTCTGACACGCACAAAGGTCCTGCTCCATGGTCCCTGGGATCCACACAGGGACCCTGCTCCACATACAGACCCGCATCTGCACGGTGATACCGTCCCGCAGGATGACCCCGTTCTGCACAGTTGCCCTGCTCCAGGGTGACCTTGCTCCACATGGTAACCCTTCTTCTTGGAGAGATACCCTGCTCCACGCCCACCCTGCTCTGGACAGTGACCTTGCTCCATGGTGGCCCTGCTCCACATGATGACCCTGCTCCTGTGCTTTGTTCCCTGCAAGCCACCCGTAGGCAGGCCTGGCTTGAGGCTTGTACCCCCAAAGGGGCTGTGCCCTCATGACCCAGAACTCTGTAAGAGCAGGGACTGCAGTGAGAGCAATTCCTGGGGTCCTCACTCCCTGCTTTGGCCATGCTGCCCCTCCACCCCACAGACACCTCCTGCTGCTCCTCCAGGAGCTGGGGGCTCTCACCACCCCCTCCACGGGCACGTGGGCAGCTGTCTCGGGGTGCAGCTGTGGGGGGTTTACAAGAACGTGCTCCAAACCTGGAGCATGTGGCCCCTGAAGCCTCCAGCGACTCTGCAGCCTTCTCTCAAAATCGCAGCATCGGGGGAGCCAGGGGAGCTGCGACTGGGGGGAGCATGGACTAGATGATGTTCTGCACACCTTCCCTCTCGGAATGCCCCAGACCGCTCTGCCCCGGTAATGGGAATCCGGGAGAGGCTGGATTTGTCTAAGCCGGAGTCACCCGGAACAGCGCTCGTCATTAGCGGTGAGTAAAGCGCGGTGAGTCACTGCTGCCATTACCCGCACTCCGCCGAGAGCCGGGGAATGCAGCAGGCAGGGAACTGCTGCTCCTTGAAGGCGCTGCTTGGAGCTCTTGCCTTCCACCAGCATATCGGCGCTGCCACCTAGGACGGCTCTGTGCCCCCGGCTGCCCCACGGGGGGCTGCCCCAGGGCCGTGCCCCCGGGCCAGGCTCTTCACCCGGGGCTGTCACCCTGAGCCGTGCCTGCCCCACTCCCCTGAGCTCCCCGGCTGCTCCTCGTACTCCGGCGTTTCTAGAGGTTAATGCATGCAGGACGCTTGTGCTTTTCCCCAGCTAATTGATGCTAAAGACACCACCAGCAAGCAGCTGCTCGGTGCCACCGCGGGGAGGGCAATGTGACCCTGTTCCATGTGCTGCTGCCCCTCGGTCTGCCGCAGCCCGACCCTGCCTGTCACTCCTGTCCATGGACCCAGATCTATCTGCGAGCCCAACACTCGAGGCCAGCCCCTGCCTGTCACCTTCCCCCGGCTCAGCCCCACCCCACGGCCACTGTCCCGTCCAGTGCTCGTGCAGTGCAGAGAAGCTGCTGGGACCCCCGGGAGCCCCAGCTCCATCCCCATCCCGCCCTGCTCCTGTGCTCTGTCCCAGGGTCACACAGAGGCACTGGCACTTGGGATAAGCTGTGGCCGTCACACCAAACTGCTGCTCCACACGCTGCCCTGGAGGGCCCCAGTTCAGTCCCTCTCCCTGCCCATCACACCCGGGGCTGCTCCTGCTCTCTGCCTTGTCCTCTGCTCACCTCACACCGCCATCCCCTCTTTCTTCACTTCTTGTTTTTCAGCTTTTTGGCTTTTTTCCATCTTCCTGCTCCAGGTCGCCTTTTATCCTCAGCACTGAAAACACAAACAGCAGCACACCCAAGACCCCTGCTGGGAATGGGTTTGCCCTGGGGGTTTGCCCGGCCTCAGCCCATCCCAGCTCCGGTGTGGCCATGCCCAGCTGGTTTGCCAGCGCTGCAAAGGGCCCTGGTGACCAGGTACTGTGCCCTGCCACTGCCACCACCACGGGGACAGCAGGAGGTGACCTGTGACCCTGCTGCTGGCGGTGCTGTGCTGGACACCACGAGGAGAAATGAAAATGCTAAAACTCTGAACAAAGCAGAGGGCTCATGGAACCTGAGAAGGGACAGCAGTTCCTGCAGGCACCAAGAGGAGCCCTCATCCCTGCCCCGAGAGCTCTGCTCCATCCTGCCACCCCCGTGTCCTGCCCAGGCTCCAGGGCGAGACACTCAGATCTTTCTATTCAAACAGATTACAAATTACTGTCTGATCCACTAATTAGGACGGGAAGATGAGTGTGCTTCTGACAGTGCTGTTTAGCAGCCATTTAGAAATTGCTCTGAAGGCACCGCACGGCGAGGGGCCACATCTGCTCCAGCAGACAGCCCGGGACCAGCCCCGGGACCACCCCGCTGGCCCTGCTGCCAGCAGCTCTGCCCGACCCAATCCCTGCTCCCAGTGCTGCTCCTGCCCCGCTGCAGAGCGCCCCCCACCCCCAGCTCCCAAGGATGTCCCCAGGCCGTTTGGCTCCCAGCCCTGCTGCCATTACTTCGTATTTATTTAACAAAATTAAAACCTGCTTAGTGGGGCCAGCGACGGCAGGGCAGACAAATCGGATCTGCTGCTGCTGCTAATGCCGGGGAAGGGCAGCCTGGCGCCGGGCTGGGGCCACCTGTGTGGCCTTAGGGGCTCACGGACCCTCCTTCCCATGACTGGGAAGTCCCACCAGGGGCTGGGCAGCAGCTCAGGCACCCCAGCTGCCTGGGGCACCCCCGACCACTGCTGACAGAGGGCTGGGTCCGACCGGGGAAGCACTCCAAGAGGAAAGCCCTGTGCTGGGCTGGAGTCCCCAAGAGCCATGGGGTGCAACCAGGCATGGCTGTAAATCCAAGAGGAACCCCCAGCCCTGTGCCCCCCTGCCGGGCATGGGGGCAGCAGCCTGTAGGGGTGGGGTGATGCCAAGTGTGTGGAGGCTGATCTGGACCCCTCCTTCAGGCAGTGTCCAGGCACAGGATACTGCCCAGGAGGGGCCTCAGTCCCCCCAGAACCCTCGCTGTCCCTGGCACGACCCCTGTGGCCTGTAGGTCCTTACAGGACCAAGCCTCTCTCTCCTGGGTGGGAAACCTGCTGTGGGCCAGGCAGGAGCCCAGGTGGGCCCAGGAGCACCTCAGGAACAGCTCTACAGCTTTGGCCTTCCCAAAAGCTATCCTAGTGCTGGTCCCCATTCCTCAGTATCACACCCCAGTGATGAGCACAGAGCCAGGAGGCTCAGCTCCCTCCCAAAGTGTTCCAAGACTTTCCACAGGAGAGAGCACAGAGCCAGAAGCACAAACCACATCCCCAGGGCACCAGGGTAGGGATAACCCTGCCCTCCAGCCGGGTAGGACCCACCGTGGGGCCTCCCATCTGGGCACTGAGCCAGCCCTGGCACAGCCCTAGTTCAGCATCACCCAACACAGGATTGCAAAGCCACTGGGAGGGCAGAGGGAGGGCTGGGAAGCCTCAGCTACAGGTACAGGCACCCAGAGAGGAGCAGCTTCACCACAGAGCCTGGCCCAGCCATTACCGGAGCAGTTACAGTGCCATTAATGAGTGCTTTCAATTTTAATGAAGTTAATCTACCTCTAAAAGCTCTTTATGCCCACAAACATATGATCTGAGAGAGAACAGGACCTGCAGCCACATTTTTACAGCACTTGAGCATGGTTTTTGCAGCCACCTATTCCCCAGCAGAGCAGCTGGGGGAAGAACACCCACTGACCAAACTGCAGCCCCTCCACTGTGCCAGTCACATGTGGAGATCCACAGCCTTCCAGGAAAAGCAAGATTCCATGTTCCCATTACAATAAAACTTGGAAACCCAGTGAATTTCAGTGAATAAATAGACACTGCCTTTTCTCTGCTGGGGAGGAGATGGTGCTGGCAGAACGAAATGCTCAGGGAGCTGATGAGAAGCCCCTGCTCAGCACAGCTCCCAGGCCCCTGGGCTCTCCCTGTTCTCCCCTGCTCCCATCCCGAGTGAAAAGCCCATCCTGCCAGCCAGGCTCTCAGCAGGACCTGTGCTGGGGGTCCCTGCCTGCTTTGCCAGCTGAAGATCATTTTTCTGACGCCTCCTGTTTCTCCTGGAACAGGGTGCAGGTACCCTGGGTTTGATTCTCTGGCTCCTTTCCTGTTTCACCTTTCCCATCACTGAGGAAAACAGGAGAGTTGGAGTCTGATTGAAACCTGGGATGACCTCCTCAAATCCAAGGTTCGGATTTGTTCCTCCCTTGTCCCTGTGAACCCTGTGAGACTCCCTTTCCCCAGCAATGCCAGCCAAGGACCTACTGCCAGCAGCCCCCAGGGCTCCCTGGGGAGCGGGTCCCTCGCACCTGCAGGGGAGAACAAACAGAGCCACCCTCCCCAAAAATGTCCAGCTGAGCAGAAAACATCCCATCCCATCCCATCCCATCCCATCCCAGCCCAGCCCATCCCATCCCATCCCACCAGCAGAGCGAGGGCAGAGCAGGAATGGCACTGCAGGTTAAAACAGGTCAAGGAACAGGACAGTTTTCCCCCAGGAGAGGCAGCTGGGGGCTCTGAGGGCTTCGTGCTGGGCAGCAGGTGCTCTCATCCTTAGGGAGAGGCACAGGAGGGATGGCCTGGATGAGGGATGGCCTGGGGCTCTCCATGGCCACAAAGCCCCCACCAGGACCCCCCCTGAGGGGTGCCTGGGCTGGGTCCAGGGCAGAGCTGAGCCCTCTCCAGCCACAGTGGTGGTTTTCCCTCCACATTCCATCTTTCCAATCCAAAATGCCTCTCCCTCCAGCCTGCCCCAGCCCCTGGAAACATTGCCAAGGGCAGGAGATTTCCCATGCCATGGGAGCCCCCAGCAGCACCCAGTCCTGCTGCCACCTCTGCTCCTCTTGCCCTGTTCCCTCAGCTCTGTCACAGCCCGGTGGGTCTCAGGAGAAACTGGGAGGTTCCCCACACCCCTCCTACACTGGGGCCTCACCACAGACTGCTGCTACAGGGACCTTACTGTGCCCCACCTGCACCCTCTGGCACCCCACAGTTCAGGGCACTGCCCAGGGACAGCACCCGGGGTGAGCCAGGCCTCCTCCTGCCACCAACTTCCCCAAAGGCCACAATGTGCTGTGACTTGTCATGGAAATCATGGAAATCCTCATGGAAAAGGTCCCCATGTGCCCCCAGTCCCAGGCAACCCCTCGGGGATGACTCCCTGCCCAGGGTGGGGGATGTCAAAGCAGCTGCCCCTCTCCCTCCTGCCCCTCTCCCTGCCAGGAGAACAGCTCTGAGATCCCAGCCCTGAGCGCCAGGCACACAGAATATCCCTTCACACCCCTGTGACACAGGGAGGTTACAGCAGCTTCCCAGCTCCAGTGGGAACCAGTAGCTCAGTGTAAACAGAGGTTTGTGAAAATAAAATTCCTTTTATCTTTCTCTGAAATTTGCCTCTGTCCACAGAGCCTTGGCTGCTCCTGCCACGGGCTCTGTGGTGCTCCTGGAGCACCCACAGATCCACCCCGGACCAAGATGGGAGCCTGCAGAGGGATCCTGATGAATCTGGCTTGGCCTAAGCCCATCCCTGTGGAAGTGGCTCAAGGAATGGGGATGCCAAACACATTCCTGGCTTCTTGGCAGGGGCAAAAATGGCTGGATTTGATGGCTTTGAGGTCAGAACCACAAAGCAGGAGTTCCTACAGAACCACAGAATATCCTGAGAGTGTCTATAAGGATCATTGAGTCCAACCCCAGGCCCTGCCCAAGACACCCCAACAATCCCTGACAGTGCTGTCCAAACACTTCTGGAGCTCTAGCAGCCTCGGGGCCATGCCCATTCCCTGGGGAGCCTGGGCAGTGCCCAGCACCCTCTGGGGAAGAACCTTTCCCTGAGATCCAACCTAACCCCAACCCTGACAGCTCCAGATGGTAATTTCCAAAGAGCTACAACTCATCTTGGGGGTGACTAGTCCTGGAGGGTCCAGCGGATCACCCCGGGATATGCAGAATGCTCTGGGCGGCATTCCCAGGGGCAGAGATGCACAGCCATGCTGGGTGCCTCAGGCATGGGCATCACTGAACCCCAGAATGGGTGTTCAGAGGGCCAGGGTTCACCAGAGGCAGAGCAGATGCAGTTTGGGGTGTTCTCTAATGAGGTTAAGCCTGACTCAGAAGGGCCCTTCAACCCCTGGTTTGCCTGTGGGGCTTTGGCTCCAAGACCAGTCCCATGTCCTGCAGCTGTGGCAGGCACTGGATGTGGTCACTGTCCCGCAGGGAAGTGGGATGAGGGGCTGGCCCGGCTCCTGCCACCCTCTCCTGCCGGTCAGCAAGGTCCCCCAAAGCCACCAAACCCCCAGCAGAGGAGAGGACACGTGGTCATCCAGCCAGGAGACGGTGAGGGAGGAGCCCAGCAGGCAGGGCTCCCACTGGAAGAGGCTCACCTTCGCTGGGACAAGCGGTGCCACCAAAGTAGGGCTGTGGGGCTCCCGGGGCCGCGGGGCACAGCGGCTCCCTCGGCACGGAACAGGGCGTCTCATCTAATTTTATCAGCTGTGTCCCACAAAGAGACCTGCCAGCTGGGCTGCCCTATTTCCTGAGCCCTCCTTCAGGCCCAGCACCAGCCCGGCCCTGGCCTGGCACTGGGGTGGCCCCACGGCCTCCAGCCACAGCGGCTGCAGGAGGGACAGTGGCCACAACTCCGCACCCAGGATGGCCCGGCACGGCCCAGATGGAAGCTTTCTTCTGGGCAGGAGATGCTTGCATGGGTCTGGGACAGTTCTGATGGACTGGTAGTCTCCATGCCCCCCTCCACACCCTGGCCTGGCTCATACTGGGTTCCCCATGGGCTGTAAGCGATCCCACATTGTCACAAGGTCCAAACACCAGAGCGGCGTGCTGGGGACAGGAGCCAGCCCAGCTGTGCCCTCCCACAGGACACTGGAGTTTGTGGCCAGGGCCGGTGTGTCCCCACTGCCCCACCTCCCCCAGGCACTGGCGCAGGAGCCGTGGAGGGCACTGCAGCACAGGGACTCCCCTAGCTCCCAATGGGTGCCACAGGCACCCCAAACCTGACAGTGCTCTTGCACCTCCCCCTGCCCCTCTCCCTGCCCAGCACTCGCTTTCCAGCTCAGCTCAGCCCCTGCCCCAGGAGGTCCCATCCCCCTCAGGGCTGTGGTAGGATCACAGAATCCCAGACTGGTTTGAGTTGGAAGGGAGATTAAAGCCCATCCCATCCCATCCCACCCCTGCCATGAGCAGGGACACCTTCCACTATTCCAGGCTGCTCCAAGCCCCATCCAGCCTGGCCTTGGATGCTTCCAGGGATGGGGCATGGATAACAGCCCTGTGCCAAGATTCTCTGGAGGTGGCTGGAGCCATCAGGAGGTAAATGCCTCCTCAGGCAGCACCAGGGCTCTGCCAGGAGCAAATTCCTCCTGCCTATGATGGAACAACTGGAATGAACACACTATGCCGGGGTTATTCTCTGGCTTGGACAGTGCCAGGCAAGGGACTGGGCTGGAGCCAGGGACACTCAGAGCTGGTGGTGGAGGGGGTGACGAGGGGTCAGTGGATCCCATCCAAAGTTCTCTGTGTTCACCTCCCAGAAACTTCACTCTCGAGATCCTGGCACAAGCCTCTCTCTCCTCATCCAGGATCTCTGGATGCTCCAGACAGCAGCCTGTCCAAAGGGTGCCAGAGATCTGGCCCCTCTGTGCATGCTTGGAGATGCCCCTCAGACCTCCCTGAGAGCCGGTCCTGGGGGACACCCTCCCTCCTTGCAGCCAGCTCAGCCCTGGAGCCACAGCCGCCAGGGTGCTGGAGGCAGGTGCAGTCCTGCTCGAAGAGCTGACAGGAGAGGGCTCCCCCAGCCCCATCCTAGGGAAACCCAGGGGCTGGGGAGTGGCTGGGGGCTGCCTGGCCCCTGCTACCCAGGGGGATGATGGTTTAATCCCCGACTCATTTTGGTTGCTAGGTGATCAAATCATCCATCTGCTTGTGACGGGAGAGCGCCGTGAGTCAGCCCCTGCCACAGGCAGCAGAGGGGTGCAGTCCAGCCCCCCCCCAGCCTGGCCTGGGGCCCTGTGGGCCCACAGGGTGCTCTGGCAGCAGAGCCCGCCATGGACAGGGGAAACAGGTCCTGCCTGGGGAAGTCAGGCTGCCATGGGGCTGGGGGCATCTTCCCATGTGCTCCTGGAGGACAGGACCCCCACGGCATCGTGGAGAGCACCCCTGAGCTGTGTCCTCACTGCACCACCTTGCAGGAGGGGTTTGCTCTATTGTGCTGGATTTTTTGAAAAAAAATCTTCCCTGTGAGGGTGGTGAGGCCCTGGCACAGGGTGCCCAGAGCAGCTGTGGCTGCCCCTGGATCCCTGAAATGTCCAAGGACAGGCTGGAGGGGCCTTGGAGCAGCCTGGGACAGTGGGAGGTGTCCCTGCCATGGCAGGGGTGGCAATGGATGGTCTGTAACATCCTTTCAACACTTTCAATTCCATTCTGGGATTCAGTGATTCAATCCAGAGCAACTCTGAAGGATCAGATGAACCCCACTAGAAGTACAGTCAGGTTTGGTGTGCCCCCCAGCACAACTCAGCTGCCCCCAGCACAGCTCAGCCCCCCCAGCACCTTCCCCCTTCCACAGGGAAATCCCTACCCCAGCACACTGGGAGCCCAGGGAAAGCCAAGAGGCTGCTCAGGAGAGCAAGGCAGAAAGGCAACAGTTTGGGAGAAAATAACATTTTCATAAAGTGTTTTAAGTCATTTGGAGGAGGAAAGTGGGAAGGGAGAGGAATCAGAGTCTCTGTGTGTGTGATGCGTGCAAATGTGAGACAGCGACAACAGGAGCCTCCCTCTCCGCAGAGCAGAAACCATCTCAGTTTCTCAGGTTTGAGAGAGTGTTGAGACACTGGGAAATTAAAGCAATGCCCACAGAATGCGTTTGCAAAGTCCAGCTTCTTTGGTGAGGCACCACGTGTAGGTGTCACGCTCATGCTGCCCGTGGGCACGTGCTGGGGATGGGTGCTGGGTGCAGGGCTGGGGGCTGCTCAGGACCCCCGCCCTCTGCCATGTGCAGCCCTTGGGATCTGAAGGCCACCAGGGCCACTGGAAATCCCCTGTGAGATCCACAGGCTTCTGTGGGAGTATAAGTGGCCACCCCCTGCCCACGGCAGCCCCGAAGGAGGAGCCCTGCAGCAGGGTAAGGAACACCACGGATAGCAGAAACGGGGCAAAACCAGGGCAGAGCAGCTGGGAGCTGCCCCAAGCTGCTTTCTCCACCTCCTGCATGTGGGCAAAAGACCCCCCAGCTGTCCCCTCCCTCTTCCCCCACACCCCCCATGCTGTGCCAGGGGCTCAGCCAGCACCAAGGCAGCCACGCAGGATCCCGACCCCAGTGCCCAGCATCCTAAATCCCGGGAGCTGGGCTAGTGGCCTCCCCTCTGCTCTCCACAGCCCTCCCAGGTCCCCTGGCAGCTATCACGACTTCTTAGTGCAAAGAGACTCATTAATGAAGTGGAAAAGGAGGAGGAGGAGCAGGCTGAACGGTCTGTCCTAAGGGACAGGGCAGCAAGGAAGAGGAGGAGAGCGCTCAGCATTGATCTCAGGATAAGCAGCCACCCGAGAGGGGAACGGCTGTCTGGAAAATAGCGGGATGGAAAGGCCGAGGGCAGGCAGCCCGGGGCTGGGAGCCGTGCAGCCCCCAGTGCCACAGTGCCACCCGCAGCACTGTGGGCAGGAGGGCTGCGCCCTGGGGACACCCATGGCACCCGCTCCCTGCCCTGGAGCTCAGCTGTGCCCGTCCCGCAGGGCACCAGCTCTGGCTGTGAACACTGGGAGGGCAGGAGGGAGGGAGGAGGACAGGCTGGGCTGTGGGAAGGGCGTTTGCTCCAGCTCAGCGATTCCCGGTTTCCAAGCTGGCTCTGCAAGGCCTGGCTGCCTGTGGAAAGCACTGCCAGGGGGCTGGAGGCAGCCACTGCCCCCCGGCCACCAGCCCTGGCCGGGCAGCAGCCCCAGCAGCGGGGTTGTCCACACCTCGGGTGGGCAGTGCCAGAGGCTACCGGGGAGCCACAGGAGGGAAAGGTTTCCATGCCCAGCTCACAGCTCCAAGAAGAGGACAGGAGACATGAGGGTGGCAGGGGCACGTGGGCAGCAGCTCCTGCAGTTCCGAGGCCTCGCTCTGTTCCCTGCTCTTCCCAAACCTAGGGAGCCCTGGAGTGCAGTAGCCTCCTGTCCCCAGGTCACACAGGGGGCTCTGAGCCTACCTGGGCTCCTGCGTGGGCAGGGAAGGGCTGCTGTCCCCTGCTCAGGGCTGGGGACAGGGCTCCTGAGCCTGGCCTGTCCCAGGAAAGGACTGAGGAGCTCATGGGGAGCTTGGGTGTCCCATGCCTGCCCATCCCTTCTGCCTCATCGTGCAGAGCACACAACTTCTGGGAGCATCACCCCTTCCATGAGCATCACCCCTTTAATGAGCATCAGCCCCTCAGGGAGTGTCACTGTCCGTGCTGAGCAGGGGCAGGACACACCTCCGTGCTGTGAAGGTCTGTCTGTCTGTGTTCCTCCATATATCCAGCATCCTGCTTGGAAAGCACAATCCAAACCTTGAATTCGGATTTCCCATCCTGGAGGCTTCTCCCCACAGCAGGCAGGACAGGCAGGGAATGGTACCAGTGGCTGTGAGCTGAGAGCTGAGAGCTGCTCTGTGCTCCAGCCAGCTGAAACACCTCTGAACACATCACTGTCACTGGTCTCTGAGCTCTTCCCAAACCAGCAGCCGCACCCAGCTGAGACACAGGGAGGGTGGGCTATTTAGAAAATGCCAAACCAGCCCTTTCTGATCATTCAGAAAATTGCCTCAAACTGCTCAGAACAAGAAAATCACTGGACAAAGGACCTTGTCCATCAACTGGATATGCTCAGTCCCAAGCCCAGCCCCAAGCCCCAGCTGCCCCAGCAGCTCTGCCCAGGCGGGAGGTGGTTCCTGAGGCAGGGCAGCAGGTCCCTGTCCCATGTGGTGCCCATACCCAGGGCTTACCCAAGCCCAGGGTGCCCCAGCTGAAGCCCCAGGGCAGCCATCCCATCTCCACCGTGGGAAGGATTAATCAGTCAAGGAAAGCAGCGAGGGAGCATCACCTTCATTCCCGCAGTGAAAATGGTGCCATTAAAATCCTCTCTCCTATGACACACACCGAGCCTATTTCCGTAAGAGTTTGGCAGGGGAATAACATTCTGGAGCCTATAAATACCTCGTGGGGTGCAGCTCTGCTCACACAGCAACGGGACGGGCCCCCCCCGCCCAGCCCAGCCACCGCCACCACAGCACCACCAGGGGTAGGACAGGGACAGGAGAACGCGGCAGGACCGTGCCCAGTGGGAACAGAGCAGGAGCTGGGCAGGACACCGGAGGGGATGGAGCTGAACCAAGGGAGCACGGAGGTAAGAAAATGGTGGAAAGCACTGGCACCCCGAGGATGTTCCCAAAGCAAACTGTGAGGGTCCCTGAGGCTGCAGCTGAGGACTCTGCTCTGACCCAAAGCAGGCTGACACATGACCCCCATCTCTGTCCTCCCCATGGGGACCCTAGGCACAGAGAGGGTCTCACACCAGAGCAGGCACCAGCAGGAGGCTCCTCGGGGCACAAGGGGTTGCCCTGGAACACCCAGGGATGCTCGCTGTGGGTACTTCCCAGCTCACCCAGCAGAGGGAAGTTGCTCCCTGTGGAGTCGTGGCCATCAGCTGGGCCACCCCAGGACCCAGCCTGAGGAATCAGTGACCACCTCCAGCACTGGCTCGTCTGCGAAGGCCCTGAGGCACCGTGGGTGAAGAAAATACTTCAGCCCAGCTGAGAGGGAAGCAGGGGGGAGGGGGGGTGGAATCCAAGCCTCCCAGCCCCCAGCCAAGCTGTCCAGCCCCCTGGAATGGCTGGAGCCTGGTGCTGTCACCTGTCTCTCACCTGCCGGGGGAATGGTGTGGGTGGTCCCTGTCCTGTGGCACACATGGAGATGAACAGCTCAGGAATTGGGATATTAAATATGTGACGTAAAGGGATTCTCAGGATGCTCATCACAGGCCTTACCACTCCTCCTGAGCACAAGTGTCACCTCAAAGCTCCAGCAGAGAGATCAGCTCCTCCAAGTCCTCAGCAACAGCCCTATGGACAGCACGGGACATACAGGGGACACCAAACCCAAAGGCAGCTGTTGGAGGCCTGAGGGAATGGGATCCTTCCCTGTGGGAGTCGATCAAGGGATGTGCAGAAGGGCCCACACATCCCAGGGACTGCAGAAGCCAGGCCCAGGAATATCTAAGCCATCCCACAGCCAGCAGAAGGTAGGTTTGGAGCTGCTTGTCTCTCTGACCCCCCATCCCATTCTCCCCCAGAGGGCATAAACTCACCAAGACCGTAGAGTCACAGGATCAGAGACTGGTTTGGGTTGGAGGGGACCTTAAATGTCACCTGGTTCCAGCCCTCTGCCACGAGATCTCCATCCCAGCTGTGGGAGTTGTGCTGTGCCTCCTTGCAGCAGCTATGCTCCCTTGGCAAAGAGCTGCAGCCAGGCCTCCACTGGGCAAAGCTCTCAGGAAAGACAATTTTCCTGACAGCCCATGGTCCAGACCCACCAGGCAACCACAGGAAAGGTGCTGACATCCACGGGAGCCTTCCTGAGCAGAGCCAGAGCAGGCACAGGAGCGCTCAGCAGGGTGGGAACCTTCCCTCTGCAACACCTCTGCAGCAAGAAGGGGCTCAGCACCTTCTCCTGCACACCCAAAACACGGGGTCACGCCCAGAGCCCACAGCAGTGCCCACATAGGGACCCAGGTGACCTCCCAGAGCAGAGCTGTGAGCAGGTACGGGGTGAGGAACAGGCATCCACAAACCCTGCCATGGCGAGGGGAGAGCAGCACATGCCAGGGCCGGGCTGCAGGAGGCTGGTGCAAACCCCCGGAGCATGGTTCCAGCAAAACTGTGCTGTGGGGACCCAGCTTTCAGCACCTCAAACCTTGAGTCAAGGGCTTCCCTCACACACCCGAGCAGAACCATCGCCTCTGTTCTGCACAGAGCTAAACACACCCCCAAAACGAGAATAACAACGCAGCCTCACTGCTCAAACTTACTGCCCCTGACCACCCCAGGACAGCCTGAGATTGCCTGCAGCCCCTTTGCCTCAGGGAGTCTGACCAGAGCCCCCCTCCAACAGGATCTGGGTGGGAGGTGGGCAATGCTCAGCCTGCCCTGGGTGCCCGGCACAGCCCACCCTCCTCCCAAAGGGGCTGTCCAGGACTGTGGCGCTGCCGTGGGGGGCTGCCCACCCCAGTGTGACTGGTCCAAGCACAGCCAGCTGCGGATCCAGGCTGGAAACAGGGCAAGAAAAACCCTGCCGAGCTCCGAATCAGCTCCCTGAACCCCATCCAAGAGCAAATGGGAGCCAGCCCAGCTCCTGGCAGCCCGGCACTGCCTCGCCTGGGGCTGCCGGTGCTGGGCACGAGCTGCTGGCCCCAGCCTGAGCTGGGCAGCAGAACGGGGGACGCAGGTGGCTGTCGGGGACAGGGTCCTCCCAGGGCCGGTCCTGGCGGGCTGCTCCCTGCTCCGCTGCCCCGCGCTGCGGATGGCGAGAGGAGGATGCGGGCAGTGAGGAAGGCAGCTGCCATCTGGATCCAGGGCTCTCCATCTCTGCGGCGGTGGCAGCAGCGGCTCGGTGCTGATTGTGGGCAGATTAGAGGGGACACAGCGTGCTCATCCCGATCCCGCTGCGCTGCCGCTACGCAGGCTGGAAATAAAGCCTCGTTTTTCATGCAAAGATGCACAATGGTTAACAGGGAAAAGCTTGTCTGGGGGGCATGCAGGTAGCAAACCAATTTCCAAACGGGTCTCCAATTACTTCTGATGGTTATTCGATTTACATTTTTTTTTCTGGCTCACCAGATGTTGATGGTCCGAGGGTGAAATTGGGCCCAGCACGAGGGTGTGGGAAGGTGCAGGAGTCTCCTGCTGCAGAGTGGCATGTTTCCCTGGAGCTGGTCTGTTCCTCGCTGCTTGCAGCCGTGCTTCCAACCACACCGTGCGTCATGGACACGGAGAGGAGCAAGGGAGCCGGACTGCTGCAGGCACCGGAGCCACAGCTGCCAAGCCCACAGCTGGAAAAGCCCCATTTTCCTGCTGGCATGAGCAGCAGCCCCATGTCCCAGAGCAGGAGTGGCAGCTCCTAGCAGGTGACAGCTTCCTACGAGCAGCCCTGAGCTGGCTCTGTGCTCTGCTTCCTGGGAGGAGAAGCAGTCAGAGGTGGATTCGCAAGGCTCGGAGAGTCCATTTTGCAGGAAGTGCTCCAAGATGCCCAGGTCCTCCGGAGCGCCAGCCCCGCACCTCTGCATGGACGCAGCTGCTCCTGGCGCCGCGGGTGCTGGCCCACACCAGGCACTGGGTCAGGAAGGTTACCAAGGCTCTGCTCCTCAAAGGCACGGTGGTGCCAAACTCCAATGGAAATGATGGCAACAAGGCTCTAAATCCCATTCCTGCCCAAAGCCTCATCCCAGACCGGAGCTCCCAGAGTACATCATGGCAAAGGGCCGCAGGAGAGTTTGTTATGTGGCACCTCTCTCCTGGAGGGGACTGGCACGTGGAGGGCATTTGTCTGCCCCTCCAAAAGTCTAATGATAGTGCAATGACCCAGCCACCACCCTGGGACTGATCCAGGCCCTCGCTGCAGCTGGAGGGGCACCGGGGGTGGCACACAGGGACAGGGACAGCAGGCACTGATCTGCCAGGCACTGCCACTCGCTGCCAGCCAGCTCCATTCCCCACAGCCCCACTGGCTCCGGACAACCTGGAGCACCTTTACACGGGAAAACCCGCGGGAAGAGGGGTGAGGGTTGGGCAGAGGGTGAGAGTCGGGCAGCTCTGTCCACAGCCACTGCCTGCACACTGCAAACCATCCCGACTGAGGGGAAGGACACACAGAGCAAACACAGGCCGGAGCCACGCACGGTGCCGGTGGCCACCCGTGGCATGGGGACAGGTGCCCAGAGACCGCTGGGGCTGCAGCCAGGCTGGGGCCCGGCGTGAGCAGGCAGCCCAGGCACGGGCGTGCTCACCCAGCTCCCCACACGTGCCTGCTCCCTCCATCAGCCCTGGACGCTCCCTGGCACACACCTCCGGCCCCACGCCCTGCACGCCGCAGGGACAGCACCGCCGACCGCTGCACACGCGTGTATGTGTCAGACACCCCGGCGGGGCACACACACCCCCGGTGGGGCACACACACCCCCGGTGGGGCACACACGCATCCAAAGGGAGCACACGCACATCCAAGGGGAACACACGCACATCCAAGGGGAACACACGCACCCCGAGCGGAGCACACGCAGGCGCGGGCCGCGCACACCCGCACGGCCGGGCTGGGGCCGCTCCCCCGCCGCGGCTCGATGCGGAGGGCACGCACCAGGAAACGGGGCCACCCTCAGCCCCGCAGCTCGACCCCGGCCCCGCGCCGCGGGTCCCGCAGCCGG
>VXAC01002807.1:151884-184800 GCA_013399225.1 Rhipidura dahli | reverse complement strand
CGGCCGCCTCGCCCCTATGCGGAGGCTCGAGCGGCACCGAGGCGATGCCCATTCATTCAGCTTGGCCCCCGCAGCCCTCCCCTTCCGCCCCGCGCCCCAGCCGCCTGCATGGAGGGGGCTGGCGATGCTGCAGCGGTACCCAGAGCCCCCGGAGAGCACAGTGCGGAGAGGAGGGAGGGAGAGGAGGAGGAAGAAGAGCAGAAGGAGGGAAGAGGAAAGAGGGAGAGGGAGATGGCTGCCCCCAAAACCAGAGCTGGATCTGGAGAAGACTCTGGGATTTCCACCAGGAAATCAGGGCAGGGAGTGGAGCGGGGCCGGCGCAGCACCCCCCGCCCAGCCCGGCACGGCAGCCCCAGCCCGGCTCCGGGGATGCCAAGCCAGAGGCTGCGGGCTGCGGGCTGCGGGCGGTGGGCACGGCCCCGAGCGGGGCCAGAGCAGGGCAGGGCTCCCCTGCAGAACCCCGATGTCCCCCCTAACACAGGGTTGGCTCAGCCGGGGGGCACCAGCCACCCCAGCCAGGAGCTTGGCTTTAAGGGCATGGAAAGCTCAGGGGGGAACCTTTTGACGGTGTTGCCAACCTGGTGTGCAGGGGCTGCATGCTTGGCCCCACATCTGCCTTTTTTGCAGAACCCAGCTTTTTCTCTGAATGGGCCCCTTCACCCTCCCACATAGTCAGGACCCCCTCAAATGCACTGGGGTCCTGAGCCCCAGGATAACATCCTGCATGCAACATCAAAATTTCTCAGCTTTTCCTAATCTGGGTCTTGCTTAACCCTCTGGAAAATAATCCACTGACCATCTGCCACAGTGAAATTCATTTACAGCCTCGCACAAATTAGGCTCAACTGTTCACTTCCTGCTCCTCTTCTGCTCAGGGCTTTTGGTCACTCTGGTGCACGTGTGTCTTCCTTGCCATGGGTTGGGGGTGACCCTGCCATGGGTTGGGATGTCCTTGCCATGGGTTGAGGGTGACCCTGCCATGGGCTCGGGGTCACCTTGCCAGTGCTGGGCTGCAGGGCAGTGCCTGCTCCTGACAAGCTCTTGGGTCTCAGGGTGCTTTGCTCCTGTTGGGATGGCATTCCCATGCCCAGCCTGCACAGGGAGGGCTGAGGAGCCTGTCTGGGGCACAGCCTCTCTCTCTGGCTGCACTTGGAGGTGTGTGCAGGGCAGCTGAGGAGCTTTCATGGGTCCAGGCAGGACAAGAAAGCAAGAGCTCTTGGATTTCCCTTTGCCAGGGATTGCCAGCCTGACCTCAGGTGATCCAGGTATTGATCCAGGTATTGGTGGTTTCAGAGGTGATTATGAATCCATGGAATTTGCTGTTTTGGGATGCCTGGCCAGGGCTGCCCCATGGAAGCCAGGACTGCTCAGTTCTGTGAAACACCTCCGCAGTCTCTGCACCTGCGTTAGAGCCTGGCCTGAGGGGTGAGCACGGTGTGGGAGCAGCCACCACGGGGATTTTCCCATCCCTTTGCCCTGGTGCTGTTGCAAATGGAGAGCTGGTTTTCTGGGGAAGAGGCTTCATTCTCTAAGGAAAATGGAAATATACAGATTTTTTTTTCCTTCCTGTAGCAGATTCAGCAAAAGTGCAGCTGCCTTCCCAGTCCTGAATACAGAATTGACCATTCAGTTCATCCCTAAGGGGAAATGGCCCAGCAGAGAGGAACAACGAGCCCCACAGTGCTCTCTGCACCCTCCAAAGTCTTTCTCAACCCTGGCATTTTCCTCTCCCAAATTCCAGGGGTGCCTGGCTCCCTTTGCAGGGCAGTGAAGGTTTTCCTCATGCTTCCAACCCCCCTCTCTGAAAACCAATCAGCTTCAAAATGTATCTTTTTTCCCCCTTAAATTGCAATTTGACAGGTTATTTGTCCATGCTGGAGCCTGGGCACTGGGAGCACTGGGACAACCAGAGCAGGAGCTGGGGAGTGACCCACTGAGGGGCACCCCAGTGGGAAAGGGCATTCCAGCCCTGCCGAAGGCACGGAGCGTCGGGATCTTTTGGCTATAAGGAGCAATCCCTTTTCCATCATCCTGCCTGTTCCTGAGCCTTATGGCAGCTCCAAGTGGCTGAAAGGATGTGGAATGCAGGCACGAGTGATGGTGTTTGCTGCTGATCTCACCAGGAGAGTCTGGAGGCTCCTCAGGAAAGTCACTCAGTGTCCTGAGCAGGTGCAGTGCCAGGGGAATGGAGCAGCCCTGGCAGGCTGCAGGAGCCCCTGCTGGGGTTGCAGTCAGCAGCCCAGCAAAGCCCGTGTGGAGGAAAAAGATAAGAAGGGATATTTGGAATTTAGGAGGACATTTAGGAATAAATTATTTTATAATATTTGAAAAGAAATTCCTCCCTGTGATGGTGCTGAGGCCCTGGCACCTCCCTGGGAGTGCCCAAGGCTGGGGTGGACGGGGCTTGAGGCAACCTGGGACAGTGGGAGGTGTCCCTGCCCA
The DNA here is from genome assembly GCA_013399225.1 of Rhipidura dahli. Classification (NCBI taxonomy): domain Eukaryota; kingdom Metazoa; phylum Chordata; class Aves; order Passeriformes; family Rhipiduridae; genus Rhipidura; species Rhipidura dahli. The sequence goes on along the minus strand of VXAC01002807.1, from coordinate 182,358 downwards.
TGGCAGGGGGAGTATAACAAGATGTTCTTGGAGGTCCCTTCCAGCCCAAACCATTCTGGAATTCTGGGATTCTATGAATGAAGGGCAGCTGGGGAGGTTTGCCTGTGAAAGAGCCCAAAGCCTCATTTCTCAGCTGTACAGGAGTCAAGAGGGGACTTGGACACCTGCAGGAAAGCCACAGGCAGCTACAGAGGCTTCTCCAAGTGAAGACAAATGGTTCTCATTCCTGGTGGTCCAGGAGGGAGAATCCCGGGGACCTAGGAAGAGGTGACACATTCAAGGCAAAAGGAAAATAATCTCTCCAGGAGCTGGTGTGGTGAGCCCTGGCAACTGCCAGGCCGGAGAGCTGAGGGCAGCCCCAATCCAATGGACACGTCCCTGAGCCCCAGGGAGTGCTGTCCTTGAGGAGCTGGCACAGCTGGGAGCAGTGGGGGAGAGAACGGGGGGGACTCGGGCCCTGCTGAGCTCAGGTGGAGCAGGGCAGCGTCTGCACGGCAGGGATGGGGGCAGCCTTGGGGCCAGGGCGAGGAACTCTGCTCTTGTGTGCTAAAACTGGCCTGGGGGGCTGACCCTGCACCAGGAAACACCAGCCAGGCTGGTGGGCTTTTGAGAGGAAGAGACAAGCCTGGCACTGCACGGTGGATCCAAGAGTCACCATAGTGATAGTGGCTGGAACGGGTGGGTGGTGGGGATCAGCCAGCGACGGCTGTGAGAGGGGAGCAGGCTGCAGGACAGCATGTTCTGGGCACCCAGCAGGACAGGGGGGCGGGGGAAGGGCAGGGACAGAGGACAAAGGCACATAAAAAACAAGGGAAGGGCATCAGAGAGGCTTTCTAAGCCTTTCTAAGCTTTCTAAGCATGGCTGAATGTGTGGAGAGCAGGAGAAGGATCAGAGAGCTTTGAAACCTTTGGGAGAAACCTGGGGACAGGGCTCTGCTAGACAGGTGGAACAGAAGGAAGGGACAGTGTGAATGTGGAGGTGGAGGAGGACTGGGAGATGGGGCAGCAATCCAAGGGGATTTCTCCAGGCTTAGAGATGTTTGTGCTGCTAACCTGAGGGGCCCTGGCACTGGTTGTGGAGACAGCAGAGCAGAGGGAGGGAGGGATCTGGCTGTCCCCGTGGTAGGGAGCTGATGGTGTTGCCAGGAGAAACAGAGGGATCCAGAAGGGCCCCACCAGGGCATCAGGGCACAGCAGAAGAGGGTGAGGGCTGACAAGTTATGGGCTCTTGCATCCCTGAGAAGGATACTGTGTGGGAGGGCAGCCAGCTGAGAGGAACAGGATCCTTCAGGGAGGAGGGGACGGAAACAAATCCCAAAGGAACTGTTTTCAACTGAGGAGTTGCCTTGAGTTGGGGTCTTATATTATGGTTTCCTCCATGGGCACTCAGAGTGTGTGACCCCCCTGCTCTCACTAAGGCCCTTCTATTTCAAGTTTCATCATCCCAGGGTTCAGCTGGTGGTGGCTCTGCAGCCCCCAGGGGTGACAGAGTGGGTCCAGGGTGGCAATGGCCAGTTTAGCTGTAATGGGCCAGCCCTTCACTGCCAGCAGGAGAAATGATGGGGCTGGCTCTGCCCAGATAATGTGTGGAGTGGAAGATGAGAGGAGAAGCAGCAACCAAGGAGGCAGTGCCCAGAGGTGGAGCATGGTGCCCAGGGACGGACATGGTGCCCAGGGGTGGACATGGTGCCCAGGGGTGGACATGGTGCCCTGGGGTGGACACAGTGCCCAGGCTGCTGAGTGTGCACTGAGCAGTGCTGGGGCTGCTGGGGCTGTGGGACAAACAACCAGGAGTGGCCCAGGAGCCGGGGGGCCAGGGAGGACCGAGTGAATCCAGGTGAGGGCACTGCAGCTGAGCAGAGCCCAGAGCTCCCAGCCACACCGGGCAGGAACCAGGACAGGCACTGAACACCTGGCACCCCCCCCCCCCCCCCCCCCCCCCCCCCCCCCACNCTCCAAGACTCTGCAATCTCTGAGCCCTTCCAGGGACATCCTAAAGCCTTCTGCACTTCAGGGTGCTGCAGGTACCTCTGGAGACCACTGTAAGGGCAGAAAGTCTGTGGTGGGCTGTGAGAGATGGGGGATGTGTGCCTGGTGGGTGCAGCCATCCCCCTCCTCCCCACCAGGCACAGGAGAGGCCTGATTTGCTTTGCTCTCCTGCCCACAAATATCTCTGAATTCAACTCCTGCCCTCTCTGCTCCTCACTGAACTCGAACACTGGTGAGTAGCAGCCTGTTAATGCAGCCTGGTGCCCAGAGCCTCTGTGTCCCTCTGCCCCTGCCTTGCTCTGACATGGCAGCCCCTGCACAGCCTGTTTCACATGAAGGAACCTTCTACCACAGCAGCCTCTGCTACCCTTTGTCCCAAAATTCCTCCTGACCAGGTAGTGGTTCATTCCAGGCCGTGTGGCTCTGCTGGAGATTTGAAATGCTCTCTGAGGACACATGAGGGGTTATTCTGTGGGCAGCTCTGGGCAGATCAAGGGGCTGCCTGGAGGCCACCAGCACAACTGAGGACAAACGCATTCCATGCAGACAAAATGCATCATCTGCAGCTGGTGAGATCTCGGGATAAAAAATGTCCTGTGCCCTATTCTTGGAGCACATGAAAATAGGGCACAGCCAGGGCTGAATACCCAGAAGGGTGACAGAACTAAACTGAAGTCAGTCCAGCTCTCACACGTGGAATGTTCAGTTCCACACATGATGAGCCAAGGAGCCAGCACAGGAGGGCTGGCAGCATCTCTGGTTACCTGCCAGGAAGGAGCACTGAGGGGTAATGGGGTAAAACTGAAGGGAAGAGCTCACTGAGGTTCAGAAGGAAGAACAGGCACTTAGGGAGCAGGGGAGCATCTGCAACCACATGAGCCCCGAGGAGGAGGCAAACAAGGGACTGCAGCTCTCCTGCTGCAGCCCCAGTGCTGCTCCAGCTGGGACCTGGCCCCTCAGGGGGGCTGCAGGGCTGGAACCCGGAGTCATGGAATAGCTTCAGCTGGAAGGGACCCTCCAGGATCATCAACAACTCCTGGTCCTGCACAGACACCCCAGCAATCCCTGGCAGCACTGTCCAAATGCTCCTGGAGCTCTAGCAGCCTCGGATCCCATTTCCTGGGGAGCCTGAACAGTGCCCAGCACCCTCTGGGGGAAGAACTTTCAGGGTGTTTAAGGACTTCCTTGGGAGTGTTTGCCATGAACCCCTGTTGGACATGCAGATAGGGTACCAGTCTACTCCAGTGGGATGTCTGCAGGTTTTTACAGCAGGAAACCATGGCCTGGGCATGAGGACACAGCTGGACATTGTCCAGCTGCTCCTCAAGAGCTGCTAGTGCATGTGGCATCTGTACAGCCCTGAGTGATATTCTGTGAGAAATGAGCCTGTACCAGAAAAGAAGAAGGAAATTAAGAAGGCAGCTCCAATCTTCCCTCCACAGCCCAGGAGCTCACAGTGCTGCATGGCCCGTGGGCTGGGGGGAGCAGCTTCACCCTGGAGCTGGGGAGCCATGGGGCAGCAGGGCAGGGGAGGGGGATGTGCTGTACCCATCAGCACGGCCCCGAGTACCAGAGCTTTGAAGGGCTTTGCTCCTGGAGCCTGGCCCAAGGTGCTCCCCTCTGCTGCCAGCCTGGCCAGAGCACTGCAGGGAGGTGCTGTGGGCAGGGCAGGGCAGGGCAGGGCAAGGCAGGGCTGTGCCAAGGGTGCAGTGGGGCAGGGGCTGATGTGAGGCAGGAATCTCTTCTGGAAGGAGGAGATGAGGAGGAAGGAGGTTGCTGAGCAGGGATGAGGCCAGAGCAGGGTGGCAGGAACCTCCTTGTGCTCCGACTGGTGCCCGTGTCCCCGCGGGTCCCAGGCTGTGGCAGTGCCAGCCCACGCGCTCCCGTCTGCCCCCTGAACCAGGGGCCGTGTCCTCAGGTGTGGGAATCCCAGGCTTGGCCCACAGGGCTCCTTCCTGCAGGGCCCAGACTGCAGGCTCAGAGCATCCCATTTCCTCTCACAGGGAATTGCATCCGCACGCTGCTGAAGGCTGAGCTCCCAGCAGTGCTGGGTCACTGCTGTGCCTTGGGTGCCATGCAGGTCCCTGCCGGTGTCCCGGGACCGGGACTGAGGTGAGCTGAGCAGGAGGGGCAGGCTGGCCCTAGCCCAGGCTGGCAGCACGGACGCCAGCTCCCTCCATCTCACAGTGGAGATCAGCTGCTGGATGCTCGTTGCTTGGCAGCCACAGGCTTAGAAATGTCAATTTCTAATTAAAACCGTGCACCCAAAATCTGCACACGCTCCCCAAAGCCCGGGATTCTGTACCCTGCTCTCAGCTGCGGGGGGCACAGAAGTATCCCCCAGTGTGCCAGCACCTGGGAATGAGCCAGGGCTGTGCCAGGGAGGAGCCAGGTGAGGCACTGGCACCAGCAGAGCAGGGGGCAGCCAGCTGGAAAAGCAGATGCCAGCTGATAAGAAGGGAGATCGAAGATGTGACCCAGAAACAGGAGTGAGGAAGGCTCCCCTGGAGCACAGCCAGGGTGCCAGGCGCAGAAATGAGGGCAGTGGGGTGGGAATCCCATGGGACATGGGAGTGCTGAGGCCTGGACGTGGGGATGAGGCCACAGGAGAGCAGGCAGCCCCTCTGCCAGGGCAGTGCCAGCACCCAGGGCCAGCCAGGCCGCCTTTCCCTCCCTTGGGGACACATGTGGGGCCTGGGGCTGGAGCCTGTGCTGGGCAGTGCTGCCTGGAAATCACAGAATCCCAGAATATTCTGGGTGGGGAGGGACCTTAAAGCCCACCCAGTGCCACCCCTGCCATGGGCAGGGACACCTTCCACTGTCCCAGGCTGCTCCAAGCCCAATGTCCAGCTGGCCTTGGGCACTGCCAGGGATTCAGGGGCAGCCACAGCTGCTCTGGGCACCCTGTGCCAGGGCCTCACCACCCTCACAGGGAGCAATTCCTTCCCATTATCCCATCTATCCCTGTCCAACTGGTTTTCCTTGTGGGAACTGGTGTTTGCAGCACTGGGAGCTGTTCTCAGGGTGAGGTGACACGTGCCAGGCACCTGGTCCCTGGTTCTGTTTTGGGCAGGGACACAGCAAATCCAGCCCCTGTGGCTCCAGGAAGAAGAAGGCAGCTCTGTGGTAAAGTTTAAGCATGAAAAAATCTCAGCCTCACAGAAAAGTGCAATAGAAGAAATCAGTGTTTTTTAAATCCATGTCATTGGATTGCAGATTTGGAGATTAAAAATAAGAATTGTTGGCTTTATGGCGTCTGAACCTTTAGAATTTGCATTTCTACACTCCTGCTCCATCAGAATGGCAACAAGGAGAGGGGGGAAAGGCACTGGGACCCCCCAGTGAAGCCCTCCTGCCAACCAGGTGATGGCCAGAGCTGGGCTCATAGAAGCAAACAGCCTCACACTGGGGAAGGGATTTTATTTTTTGAAGTTTGCAAAACCTCTTTTTAGCATTTTCTCACGGAATAATTCTGGGTTTCTGCTTCCAAGTGACATTCAATTTCCACATCTGAGCTAGGGATAAAATGAATATTTTTACAACCTGACTGAATTCAAACCAAAATGCTCAAAAAATTATAAAACTGTCATCCGTGGAGCCAGGCAGGGGTGGGCAGGCAGCTCCAGCTACTTGATGGCTGGGGGGGGTTGGTTTGCCCAGTTCAGACTGGAGGAACCTCCAGTTTGCCCAGTTGGTGGCTGCCCAGTGCCCAGTCAGGGGTGCCTGAAGGAGATGGGCTCTGGAGCAGCCTCAGGGCACAACGTGGGCAGAGGCTCTGCCTGTTTTGGGGTTTTTACCCTGTCAGATCAACCGTGGTACTGGGCTCGTCTCTGCCATCCTCTGCCTCCCTTATCTCCTTTCAGCTGATCTCAGGAGACATTTGATTGGCAGGTCATGCCAAACACATTTGCTTTGAAGTTTTCCCAGTTTCCTCAGAAAATACTTTCTTATGAAAAGGACTTGGCTGCCTGGTTTCCCACAGGTGGAGAGCAGAGCCCTGACATGGGCAGGGAGGGACATGTTCACTGGGCAGCCTGGGCTGCTGAAGGTGTCCCTGCCCATGGCAGGGGGTGGGATGAGATGGGATTTATGTTCCTTTCCAACCGCAACCAGTCTGGAATTCTGTCACAGATACTCCAAGAATAATAATAAATATTTTTTCCCCATGGTCTCATGTCCCCTATGCCATTAAATCATCCTTTAATTAGTGAGGCCAAAGTGTTCCACAGGTAACAGTGGGACATCTCGTGCACAGTGGACACACGGAATTAGTCAGGTTTAGTTAATCCTGGGGTTGCTCCACCCTCCTCCTTCAGCATCTCCTGGCCTTTCTAAAACCTCCAAACTCTGTCTCAAGCTTCAATTCCTGCCTGTGGCACAGACAAAGCAGCGTTTGCTCCCTGCTTTATGGGGTTCTTTGGGAAAAGACAGCTGGGGAAAGACACATCTTTTAGAAGTGCAGCTTCCAGGTGTCAGGCTGGAGTTCCCTCAAGAGAAGTTGGATTTGCAGGGACTGGGAAGCAGCAAACACCTTGTGTGGGGTCACTGGGCTATCCCAGAGCAATTGGCTCTACACCAGAGCAGGGGGAAGTGTAGGAGTGTTATTGCTGAGGGTTTTGTTAGTGGGGTGCTGGGGTGCCCCCGGCAGGATGGGGTGGGGGGATAGGGCTGGCTCCGAGGTGCAGCGTCAGCATCCCGTGGGCCTGCAGTTAATTACCCAAAAAAGCCAACTCTAAGTCTCATAAAAGTCTATAAAGGCCTCATAAAAGCCTAATAGAAATAGAAATAGCTGTGCTTTGTTTTTAAAATCACTTACAACACGGATCATTATTAGTCTAATTATCTCCCTGCAGTGTGGAGATGCTGCATTTGGGGTTTTTTTGTATTTTTCAGGCACAGAAAGCACACAAGGCCCGTTTCGGAGATGGAATAGGATGGACTAGGAAGGCCAAGCAGGAGGCAAGGAAAGCGGTGCTGTCCCAGGAGCCCAGGGCTGACTCCTGCCCCAGTGTCCAGTTTCCTGCTGCCCTCCCCACCCCAGATCCGGGGCCCAACAGCAACAAGGTTCAACCCAAGGCTGGGCTGAGGGGGCAGAGCTGTGGCACCCCTGGCACAGGGCAGTGAAGGTGCCAAGAGTGAACAGGGATAGAGCTGGAAAGAGAAATGAGCGACAACACAACACAAGAATGAAAAGGAAATAAATGGAAATAAATTAAACCCAAGGGCATGTTACTGACTGTCCACAGACCAGGTCTGTGATGTGAAGTCCCTGAGCCGAATGGAACTGGAGGAGCTTCAGGGTCTCTTCCAACCCAAACCTTCTGGGATTTTGTTGTTCTGTGAAATCCCCATTCTGCGTTCAGGGCACTGACACCAACAGGACACTGCAGACAAAGGACATGAGGGACATTTTCCTGAATCACCTTGCCATGTTAAGTGGCAGACACCCTTCCTCCCTGGCAGCTATTTATTCTCCTTTACTGACATTCCATCCATTTCCTGGTGGCTGCTGCTCCCTGGGCCCATTAACAGCAGCAGCTCAGCACATCCCAGAGACCCTCCTGAGCTTCTTGTGGAGGAGCAGAGCCTGGCCCAAAGCCCAGAGGAGGTGACAGAGGTGGCACTGGGGGTGAGCAGCGAGGCAGGAGTGACCCGGGGAGCAGCGGGGCGCTTTGCACTGGGGCGCCCAAGCAGGCACCATCCGCATGCTTTGGGCACAGCCGAGGGCATCCTCCCACCCTCCAAGGGCACTGCAGGACACGCAGGACTCCCCTGAAGCAGAGACCCCCGAGCTGGGAGCCTGCCTGCTGCTGCCCTTCTGTGTCCATCTGCTGCAGACAGAGCCAGGGATGGCCCTGCAGGTGCTCAGTGGGCACGGGGACTGCTGCTGCCCTTCATGGGCACCTGTGCAGGGACACGGACCCTGAGGACACTCTGGCCAAGGTGGAGAGGCTGTTTTAGCATCACTTCAAATTCCAGGCTCCAAGGGGTCTGCTCAGGTGTCCCTGTGCCCTCAACTGCCCCTGCAGGAGCTCCCTGCCTCGAGCCATGTGGGGGTGGGTGGGGAGGTCGGGGGGGCCCCTCTGTGGGTTGGTCTGCTGGGATCTGGGAGAGAGAGAGGACGGCAGAGGCTGTGCCCAGCCTTGCACCCATCCAGGGAGGGCAGAGAGGGGCTTGGCCGGGCCCATGTGTAGGAGGGGCAGCTCTGCCTCTGTGTGCAGGGCCTGGACATCAGAGCTCTCCTCTGACACATTTGTGGCCTCTTGGCACCTGCCCAAGCCCACGTGCCTCCAGCAGGTCCTGACACAGCCCTTCCAAGCAGGAGGGAGGCAGGGACAGATCCTGGGCATGTGAGGATGGACGGGCTCTGCCCCCTGCCAGGATCACCTGCTCAGCATGGACATGGACACCCACGGGATAGAAAATGCCAGGCCTGGACATTTTGGGTGCAGAGCCCACCAGTGAGGGTCTGTGCTGTGCTGGGACAGGAGCAGTGGCCATGGCATTGCTTGGGATGGGGAGAGTGACAGAGCTGTGCCTTGGGGTAAAACAAGGGACCCTGTGACTCTGCAGCCTGGGAATCCCAGAGCCCCAGAATGGTTTCAATTGAAAGGAACCTTAAAGCTCATCTTCTTCCAGCCCCCTGCCATGGCAGGGACACCATCCACTAGCCCAGCTTGCTCCAAGCCCTGTCCAACCTGGCCTGAGACACTTCCAGGGATGGGGCAGCCACAGGCTCTCTGGCAGGAGCTTTCCTGGATCTCCATGGGGCACCAGAGCAGCCAGGACTGAGTCCATGCCACACCACTCGCCCCAGCTGTGCCTCCTGCTCCTCCAGGACACCGTGGAGGGGGAGCAGGTCCTCTCAGCAGCCTTGGCTCCCTCCTGCTCCTGGGGAACTCCGGGATAACACCACGGCCTCCTGATGGGGCTGGGCCTGGGGTCTGGGAGCAAGGAACAGAACTGGGGCCCAAAGGGAACGGCAGAGGCACGACTCCCTTGGATGCTGTTTTCCCTGACAGCACCGTGGAGAATCCCAGCGTTCCCAACAGCTCTGGCTGCAGGAACCCACTCCAGGGCTGGGCTGGGAGCCTGGGGAATGAGGAGCAGTCCCTGGGAACGCAGAGTAGCCTCTGCTCCAACCCTGTGTGCTGCCAGCCTTGCAAAGAGTGGGGAGGAGGGACCCCCCTGCAGCCCCTCTGTGGCAGGGGGTGAGGTGGTGGCAGCTGGGCAGGCACGGGTCAAGATGCGGTGCCACAGTGGTGCCACAGTAGTGCTGGCAGGAAGGGCATCCCCAGCTCCTCTGGCCACCAGCACACCGGGGACAGCCAGGAGCAGCAAGAGGGGGGCACCCAGCTGTACCTGGCTGTGGCTGAGACTTGGAAACTGGGTTTAGTAAGAAACTGTCGCCACCTGAAACCCGCATCAGTCGCAGCTGAGGGGGAAAACTGCCCAGTGAAGAGAGCATTTCCAGAACAGGTAAAACTGGGAAAACAAAAGGGCAAAAAATAAAATAAAGTTTTGAAATAAAGTGCATGAAATTTAGAATAAAATGCTGATTCCCTCACTTTCCCAGGGATGCAAATGCTATTTCTTCTCACTTCTCTCACCCAGCAGTGCTGTGTAACATGCACCAGACACATGGTGGGGCAGAGGATTCCTGCTTTTCCATTAATTTATTCCCATTGTTGTATTTGTTTTACAACATTCAGAGCAGCTTTTACTTAGTGTTGATTGAAACACCTTATTTTCCAGATCAAAGTGCTGCTTTGTGCTTTAATGTAATACTTTGACACAATAGTTCTACGTTTGTCGGAAATCATTATTGAATATATTGAGAGCTGCTGGTCCTCTCATTAACTTGCTGTGTGCTTGTCTTCCCATCTTGTTCAAAGTGTCAAAACATTTCACTACAGAACAATTCTGTCAGGATACACCAACAGTGGTTGCACACACCGGGATGAGGCTTTGGATGGGATTTATGTGCTGGCCCAGTATCAAAATAATAACAACAGTGAAAATTAGAGGCTTGAAATTAAAATTCATTTTCAGTGTAATTATTGTTTCCCCAGTGAAAATTTTTTACTCTTTGCCCAAATTCCGCCCAGTTTCTCCCATTTTCTCTCCCTCACCTGTCCCTTTTTCCTGCAGGTTCATTTCTCTGCATCTGTAAAAGTTCCTTTTCCTCCCTCGGAGTGCCCAACACGTGCAGTGGAACAGGGAGACGCTCTTTGCCAGGCTCTTCATCCCTCGTCAAGAATGCAGCAATCCTCCTGTTTCCACGACACATTTGCACAATCCTACAAATATTTTCACTAAAAACTACCAGTTTCTCTAATCCCTGGGAAAGGTATAGGAAAGAAATGAAGAATTTTAAGTGTGATTTGAATTGTCCTCAGCCTGGGAATACCCATTTTGTGACTCTCAGAAAAAAAGGCTCAACTTTAAGAGCAGAAATCTCAGAAGTGGAGGAGCAGAGGCAGAAATTTGGGCTGTGCAGAGCTGAGCTCCTGCCCTTGCCTACCTACCTGGGCTCGGGGTTTGGTGCCACCTGGGCTCGGAGTTCGGTGCCACCTGGGCTCGGAGTTTGGTGCCACTGCTTTGGCAGCGCGGGGGACAAGAGGCTCGGGCTGGGTGAATGGGAGCGCCCCGGAGAGCTGCTGCATCCCTGAGCTCCCGCAGACCGCGATGTGCCCCCTGTGCTCATTTACTGCACTCCAGCTGACCCGTGAAAGGCTTTTGAATGCTTTTCCAGCCCGTGCCCGTGTTCACCCAGCCGTGTGCTCCCTGGCAGCTGCCGGGGATTCAGCGCCCGTCACAGCCCCGGAGCCGCTCCCGCTGCAGCGCTGCCTGTGTGGGCACAGCGGATCGCCTTGCTCGGTGTGTGAGCTTGCGCCTGGCACACGGAGCTCGTGGAGAAACCCGATTCCTTTATTAATCTTTTTGTTTGTTTGTTTTGTTTTGGCCGCTCTCGTGTCGCAGGACACGGCGGCTGCCGCAGGAAGGCGGCTGAAGTGGCTCTGACAGGCTCTAATTCGGCTGCAGGAGGACGGAGCAGTTCCTCAGCCCCGGCTCCTGCTCACCCTTCCCCCCAGCCCCTCCGGAAGGGTTTTGCCCACTCAAACCCAGGGCTAAGCCAGAGGACAAGGAGCTGAGGGCACGGGGAGGAGGGCAGGGAAGGGACCCCGGGCACGTCCTGCAGGAAGGTATCCGGTGCTTCCCATGCGAAGTTATTAACCAGACCACGGACCAGCCCCTGCTCCTCTGCATCCCCACAGACTCAGCGATACAACGGCTTTGTTCTGGGGGAAAAAAAAAAATGGCAGGGAATTGACCCATCAGAAAAGTCCCGGGCTGTGGGGGGCTCCTGCAGGGTCCTTGGGGCACCTCGGATGGGAACCTGAGGGGACAGGGACACGAGGCAGCTCTGGCTGTTCACGGTCCCACTGTGCAGGAGCTAATCCAGCCCAGATGCTGCCACAGAGGGTTTAAAACATGCAAAAAGCAGGATCTGCCGTAAATATGTGAGAGGGAATTATGGAGAATGAAGGAATTCGGGGTGGGGAATGTTCAGAATTCGAACATCTGAGGTGATGGTCTGCACACAGCCCCAGCAGGCTCTGGGCCAGCAGTGGCACGGCAGCGAGGAAGCTCCAGAAGGAGTTTGCTCATTGCTGTCATGTTCCCAGCAATGCTCCCTCAGCATCCTCCACTGGCCTCTAGCTCTTGTGGCAGCAAAGCCTTCAAGTTCCTTTCCTCAATACCTCGAACACCTCCCACCTCCACCCTCTGGAGCAGCACGTCCTCTTTTCAGAGCAAATCTGTCACACAGTCCCAGAATGGTTTGGGTTGGAAGAGGACCTTAAAGCTCATCTCATTCCACCCCCCTGTCCCCCTCCCACTAGACCAGGTTGCTCTATCCAAGCTGGCCTGGAACACCCCCAGGGGTGGGAAGCAGGTACGGGCTCTGGAGCCCAGCCCACAGCTGGGAACAGCTGCATTTTGTGCAGGGTGTCCCTGTGCCCCTGCCTGTCTCTGAGCTTTGACAGAGAGGTGCAAGGCATGGCCACGCTTGCCCAAGCGTGCCTGCCCCAGGCTGCAAATCCAGCTAGAAGCAGAGCAGGAGCTCTCAGCCAGTTGCACAGAGCCGTATTTCACTCACCTGAAGTACATAAAGCAGGGTTTGCCTCACTGCTCTGTTCATTCTGCACCACAGATCAAAGGAAAAGATCCCTTTCAGCATGGCACTGCCTGCTGGGCCACAGCCAGTGCAGGGGGACATCACCAGCAGGGCAGGATCTTGTCCCTGGGGTCTGTCCAGGGTACCCAGGCAGGGAAGCAGGGCAGGTTCAGCCCAGAGCCACCATCACCAGGGCAAGAGGAAAGAGCCTCAAGTTGTGCCAGGGGAGGTTTGCAGTGGATATTAGGGAAAAATTCTTCAGGGAAAGGGTGCCCAGGGCAGTGGTGGAGTCACTGTCCCTGGAGATGTTCAAAGAACATGTGGATGTGGCACCTGGAGACAGTGGTGGCCCTGGTGGTGGTCTGGGGTCATGGCTGGACTTGATGATCTCAGAGGTTTTTCTGCCCTTGGTAATTCCATGACTGTGATCGGACTCTGGGGGTGGCGTTGCTCAGACTCCTGTAGGAACCTGCACTGCCCAGGTCACCCCCAGCCTCCCCAGCCCCTTCTCCTTCCCACTGCACTTCCGAGGCACTGACATTCCCTGCTCTCCCCTCTCTGGCAGCAGCAGCTCCTGGCAGAGCACAGCTCCCGGGGAGCTGACAGATCCTTCACAGGCAACCATCTCAGCCAAGGGACAGGGCAAAGGCAGGGGCTGCCCCCAGCTCTGGCACCCAAAGGTGGCTGTGGGGGTGGCTGGTGGCACAGGGCAGCACCTCGGGCAGGGGGGGGCAGGTTTGGCAATGCACAGAGCTCGGGGCTGGTGCTCTGGCTCCATCCTGCCCTGACTCCTTTGCTGCCTCTTGATCCAGCTCCCAGCGAGCACCAGCCAGGAGAGGTGCAGGACATGAGGGGACATCCCTCAGGTCCCCACCCTCACTGCCCGGGGTGAACCTGTCTGCTCTGCCAGCAGCCAGATCTGCCCTGTGCTGGTGTGCCTTGTGTCCCTGGTGTCCCTGGTATCCCTGGTGTCTCTGGTGTCCCTGGTGTTGGCCAGTGGCTGCTCAGAGCCAAGTCTGGCCCCTCCCTGTGCCCATCACCACCCCAGATGTGTTATTTCCGGACTCCATCCTTTCCACTGCTTCACCTCCTGACTCTTCCCAAAACTTCGTGGGGTGGTGGTATCTGCAATGGTTTCCCTTGGATTAAGAGGTCCCAGTGGAGCCCCTGGGCTATGCCCTGCTCTCCTGAATACACCATTTCATGTGAAGCCTCTCAGGGCTGACCACGGTGTCAGTGTCAGAGAAACCTCCTCTTGTGGGAGATTCTGAATCCTCAAAACCCTGTGCTTGCTTTACCTGAGGGAATCTTCCAGATGCTGTGGGTACAGCCAGGGCATGAACTGATTTGGGGATACAGAGGGTGTGGAGGCAGCAGAACAGGTTTTCTTCCAAAATCACAGTATTCCTTCAGCTCCCCTGGACCTCAGCAGTGACCGGGGGAGCGACACTGGCTTATCCCAGCCCTCTCTTTGCAGTTTCTCACTCCTCTGTGCTGCTACCTCAGTGCATGTTGCCCCTTCAGAGCCCTCCTACAATCAAAGGCTGACCCAGGTCCTTCCTCCCCACCCTGGGCAGCTCCCTGCAGAGGGAGGTCTCCTCTCCCCCTTCCCTGTCATTTCCCATCCATCACTCTGTCTTCAGCCCCTGCAGACCCACTCTTGCAAACTCCCACCTCGTGTCCTTTCCTGGAACAGCCGAATCCTCTGCCAGGGCAAAAGCATCAGGGCAGCTCATGCTCCATCATCCAGTTTTTGTGTTTGCCTTTGGGGAGTGAATCCTGATGGGTTTGGGGTTCATTCCGTGTCCTTCTGGTGGCTTTCTGAGCTTTTTCCTCATCTCTGAATTGCTAAAAGGAGATTCCTCATCTCCTCTGAGGAATCCATCAGCCCTGGCAACGTTGCCTCCTCAGGTTCGCAGGAGCCACAAATTCTCTGTGCTGATTCCTGAGCTCATTCAGAGCTGCTGCTCAACTCCTCGGGTTTTATGAAGGGCACAGAACTCCTCAGTTTTCCATAATTCCCTGTGATCATCATCTTCCTCTGCCTAGTCTGGCTGAGACTATCACAAACATCCCGTGCTTCAGGCTCCGGCTGGGAGGCAAGGAGCTGCCTTCCCTCAGCCTTCCCTCTCCACCTTGCAGAGAGCTGGAGCAGCACCCGGAGCCAGCTCCCAGCCGGCCCCTTCCCGAGGGGCTGCGCCTTGGGCAGGGCTCCCTGCCCCCCTTGGGGACGTCTCCAGGCAAAGGAGGGATCACCCCCCGATGCCAGGCTGGGCCAGGCACTGCAGCCTGGCCTGGGAGGAGCCTGAACCTTCCCCCTGCTCAGCAGGGCACGAGGGGTGATCCCTCCTTTGCCTCAGTACTGTGCGGCAGCCCCTTGTTTGGGCCTCAGCCCCTTGTTTGGGGGTCCCTGCAGCAGCAGCAGGGTTTGGGGTGGGCTGAGAGGAGGCATCCTGGGTCATGCTGCACTGAGGGATGCCTTTCCAGAGCCTTGGAAGCCCCACAGCAGACACCTGGATCCCTTTGCCAGCAAAGCCTTGGTCACTGGGACCATCCCTGGAGCCTCAGCCAGGGGCTGCTCTGAACTCCTCCATCCCCACACCCCCAGAACAGCCCCTCGCCTCTGCTCGAGGTGGGTGGGGACTCTGAGGAGCAGGACAGCCACATGGAGCAGAACAATGGCACAAATCCCATCCCACAGGACTCACCAAGGTGCTGAGGTGACCACTTTCTCCTGGGATGGATGGAGCCTGTTCCAAAACCTTCCTGTCCTCAGCCAGCTGGGAGACTGAACGATGCCTCTGCCCCCAGAACCAGCGTGGGCACAGAGCAACCAATGGTGTGTGGTGGGAGGGGGATCTGGGACCTGCTTCACCTGTCACTGCCCTGGTGAGGGGACCAGCTGATGCCAGGGTGACCAAGGCACTTGGCAGTCCTTGTGCAGGGGCTGTGAAGGAGCAGAGGAGCTCTGAGAGCCGTCAGAGTCCCAGTGTCTTGCCCAGCACTGGCTCCCCCAGAGGATACAGAACCAGCTCCAGGCTGCCACAGGCGAGGCTGAACCCTGGAACCCTCCTGTGCCCTCCTTCTGCAGGGTCACCCAAATCCCTGGAAGTCACTAAGTACTGTGAATTGCTGTGATTAGTTGTCCCACGATGTATCAAACACCTGTCACCACCAGTGTGCCACCAGCTCTCTCCACTCTTGTTTCCCCCAGAACAAGAGCCACAAGCAGGCCTCCAACTCCTCTGCCTCCCCCTCCTCCACCTCCTCCTCCTCCTCCTCCTCTGCCTCCCCCTCCTCCCAGCACTGCTGAGGGAGGCAGGTGAGGTCCTACCAAGCGCAGCCCTCGCCTCATTGTGCCATTAAGCATCATGTCAGGGCAGTGATTACCTGCTGCCAGCTCTGCCCACAGCGAGCACACGAGGGACCAGGGCTGCTGAGCACCCGTTAAGAGGTGCAAAGGTCCCAGGTGGCCTGAGGAGCCGGAGCCGTGCGCTTCCCGGCCCTGGTTTGCTGCAGAAGAGGCTCGTGGGTCCCAGTTCTGTCAGCCCTGTTTTCAGGCTTCGCTGGAGAGCGACGGGAGCAGCACTGGCAGCAGGATCAGCACCGCTGTGTGGGCGGCACCGGGGGTCCCCAGGGGGAGCTGTGTTAGCCTTGAATGGCCAGCTCGGGGCAGGAGCCGTCGGGCAGCCGCTCTCAAGGTGCTTTGGTGGGGCTGCAAGGACAGCAGGGCTGGTACTCGCCTGTGCTGCAGCCCTTTGTGCTGAGAGTGCCAGGGGCTGCACCTACAGCCCGGCCCAGATGTGAGCTGTGGCATATCTGGGAGGAGAAAAGTTCTCAGGACATGGCCAGAACCTGTTCCCCTTCTGACCTTTCCCTTCAGAGCAAGGAAAGGACGGTCTTGAGCTAAACTGGAGCCTTGAGGAGCTGAGCAACCTTTAAGGTGTCTCTGCAAGCTTTTTCTTTTAAGACACCCAAGAAAGGGTCTGCCCCAGTAGAAACAAACCCAACTCACTTGATTCCAGTGAACCGTGTGCTCCTGCCCAGCAAACAGCCTGGGAATCCAAAATCCAGCACCAGTCACTGACAGGAATTGCTAAGGAATGAGCCCAGGGGTCAGAAGGGCTGGGAGCCATAGCACTGCCTGCAGGGGTCCCAGCGTGTCCCTGGGATGAGGGGCACACAGTGGGGAGAGCACCCACGTGCTCCTCATGCTCCCTGACAGAATGGTGATGGGCTGACATGGCACATCGGGGGCTTGGGGCCCTCCTTCCCCATTTCCCTTGGGAGGGAGAATGCTTTGAGTTGTGACTGCTTTCTTTATATAAATTGTGGCTTTGTGTCCGGGATGTTTTGCCTCAGTCTCGGCTTTGTGACAGTGCTGCTGCTGGGCCATGCCTGAAGCGGTGGTGGCAGGCTCTGTGTCACCATGTCCTCACCAGGGCCTTGCAGGGGTGATGGGCACAGCACTGTGGCTCAGCTGTCCCTCTGCAGGGGGTCCAGCCTGGGGTCTCTGGCCCAAATCTTGCCCCCTCTCCTCCATCCCAGCAATCCTGGGGCTGGCAGCGTCCCTGGCTCTGCTCACTGCCAGCCCTGTTCCTCAAGGGGTTGGAGAGTCTGGAGCATCCCACTGGAGCCAGGGCACACCCAGGAGCTGAGCTACTCATACCCCAGTGTCTTCAGCCACCTTCCAGTGACCCTGCCACCCCTCCCCCTTCCCCCATCCCACCGAGTGCTCCAGAGCACACCACCAGCTGCTCCTGCAGCATTCCCAGGCTTTGAAGTCTTGTCAGCCTGGCCAAGGCTGCAGAGAAAGGAATGAATCCCTCCGGGGCTCATCCTGCTGCTCCCGTTGCTGCAGCCAGAGGAGATGGCTGGGAGGTGCTGTGGCTCTGCAGGGATGCGGTGAGGTGTGTGTCACCACGGCCAGCAGCCCAGGACTGGCACACCACGGTGCTCCCAAAGGCCTGGCAGAGATGGCATCAGGTGCTCAGGGGGGGCACTGAGCCTCCGAGGCTGTACAGATCTCCTGGATAATTCCAGGGCAGACTTGTAGACCTGGCCAATGCAGCCAGATCCAATTGGCAGATTGGGTTAGTGAGGAGAGATAAGCCAATCCACTTAGGGGCTTTGCTGGGCTGCATTGGCTAAACCAGATTAGGTGCAGCTGCTCGGGTGGTGGGAGGGGACCCAGGGCTGGGGGGCCAGGACACAGCAGCAGGGCTTCCCCTCCAGTAATCTCTGAAGTCTTGAAGAGAGCTGCAAAGTGGCACTAATAGAGAGGGATGGATTAAATGGGAGGCTGGAAGGTAGCATTAGGCACTGAGTTCTGCTTTGGCTCCCTCCAGACACCTCCCCCCAGCCCTTTTGCAGAGACAGGGGGTGCACCAATGCTCGGCCCATCTGCCAAGTGCTGCCCCTGGCACCGATGGGTCCCTTTGGCCAGGCTGCTCCCAGCCCCAATGTCCAGCCTGGCCTTGGGCACTGCCAGGAATCCAGGGGCAGCCACAGCTGCTCTGGGTACCCTGTGCCAGGGCATCACCACCCTCACAGGGAACAATTCCTTCCCGATATCCCATCTATCTCTGCCCTTGGGCAGTGGGAAGCCATTCCCTGTGTCCTATCACTTCAGGCCCTTGCCCCAAGTCCCTCTTGAATGCTCTTGGAGCCCGTTTAGGCCCTGGGAGCACTTCTCCCACGAGGAAGGGCTGAGAGAGCTGGGGCTTGGAAAAGAGAAGGCTCCAGGGAGACCTCAGAGCGCCCTTAAAACCAGGGGAACTTTAAGATCCCTTCCAACCCAAACCACTCTGGGATTCCATGATCCATCCTTCCTCCCCTGGCTCCCTGTGATTGTCCCTGCACAGCACAGCTCCTTCCCTCTGCCCGCAGCCACATGCAGAGGCGCCGGGCAGGGAGCAGGAATAGGACGGGAACAGCTCCGGTGGAATGCGGGAGAGAGGCCCCGGTGCACCTGGAGCAGGTTCCCGAGCCGGCCCCGGGGGGGTGGGGGTGGCAGCCGCAGCCCCGGGCAGGGACAGCTCCAGTGAATGAATGAGGCAGCTGATGAATATTCAGGATTGGCAAAGCAGATCGCTTTCAGCTAAATTTGATCACAATACAGGATAAATTAAGCCCCGGGATGAATGCATCTGCAATGAAGATTAAAAGAACTCACTGTACAAAGTCAGGAAAGTAGGTTTAGCCAAAATCTGACAATGTACACAAACAGATAAAAATAAAGTTCCTTTCACTGAGCAAATAATGAGGTCGGGATCAGCCTCTCTCCAAGTTCCTATGGAAACACGGCTTTTTTTTTCTTTTTAATTTAAAAATAAAGGGGGTGGGGGGAGAATGCCTGGGAAGCAAATGATGCTCAAAAGGTCCACGAATAGAGGGAGATGCTCAACACAAGTGATATCTGGTGAGAAAATAACCACCCCTCAGGGGAGGGCCAGGGAGGGCCGACAGGGGCTGCCAGCCCCTGGCCCCCACACCCAGGGAGCTGCGGGACCAGCACAGCACCAGCCCCAGCACTGGCACAGATGGTGCCCAGCTCAGCTCCAGCTTGCTGAGGTCCTGGATCAGGGCACCGGGCTCTTCTGGCAGCTGGGAGAAGAGTGAAGAGCAGGAGGAAGCTTTTGGGTTTGCCATGGGAGCACAGAACTGGAGAGCTGGCAGGAGGCTGAGGAGAGGAATGGGGGCTCACGTCACATCTGCTCCCAGGTTTGGAAAATTCAGATTATTGTGGGCCCCTAAAGCAAAGCCAGGGATGGCACAACTGGGGAAACTGAGGCAGGGATCTGGCAGAGAAACCTGCCCAGAGGCTGCCAGGGAGCTGGGTACCCACTGCCAGGCACGGGCAGGGTTTCCGTCACCTCTCACCGGTGGTTGTGGCATTGGTCGCACTTCCAAGTGCCCTATTCCCTCCCTCCCCGTGTCCCTGTGTGTGTGCCGGGCAGGCAGGATGGTGGCAGCCCCACTGCTGGGCGAGGAGCGTCCCTGTGGGGTGGAGTCCCCTCTGCCAGGCCGGGGCCGGGGACAGAGCTCCTGCAGGGACATAGCCGTGACCTGTCCCTGCCCGAGACACAGCGCAGAGGCTGCTTGTCCCAAAGCACCCAAAGGCGAGGCGGCTCCTCCCGGGACCCCCGGGCCTGGCAGTGTCCCGGCAGTGTCCCGGCAGGGCCTCCCCGCAGGCACAGCCCGCAGGAGCTGCAGGAAGGGGCTGTCAGCAGCTGACACGGCGCCTGTGAGCAGCCCCTGGCAGGTGAGGGAAGCATCAGCATGTGGAGGGCGGGGGAGGGAGGCAGCGTGTCTGGGGCTGTTGTGGCTGAGCAGGCAGGGGAAGCCGGGGGGGTTCTGAACAAAGCCCCCAGGCCCAGCCCAGCCACGCTCCTGCGGGGGCTGCACGGCCTCAGACACCGGGAGCTGCTCTCTGGGGCTGGGCGGGAGCTGGGCTCCCACGGAGGGTGAGAGGGGACAGGACAGCGGCTCGCCAGGAGCAGCCTGCCCTGGGGATGGCAGCCCTGTCCCTCCGCAGCACTGGGCTGATTGATGGCTCCCCCCTGCCAGCCCTCAGCCCTTGGCTGAGACACTCGAAACCCAGGGGCACCGGGACTCCCTCGCCGTCCCCCTCCCACGTCCCTCTGAGGGGGAGTTACTGGACCATCTCTGCCCAGGACATGAAAAAGCCACCAGCACTGGAGCCAGGGTGAGGCAGGGCACGAGTGACCCCAGGGGACGAGGGCAAGGCAGGTGGCAGCGGGAACAGGCCAAAGCCAGGATTTTACAGTGCCTGGAATTGAATGCATCCCAGCCAGGATTTGGGGAAAGGCATTTACAGAAGGAGATGGGCACTTGCATGGCAGCCGGAGGGGGGCTGGGGGGCAGCCCCTCAGACGGGCACAGGGACAGGCAGGTGCCACCTCAGCGTGGGCAGGGAGCATGGGATGGCCACAGCAAGGGGCACAGGGAGCTGGGGGATCGCAACCCTTACCCCCTCCTCGGGGGTGCCCTCCTTGGAGCTTCCCTGCTCCCCTCTCAATAATTGCCCACCCCAGGGTACCCCAGGGAGCTCCCAGCCCCGAGCCCGCTCTGCCCATCGCACCAGTGCCAGCCAGAGAGGATGAGGCACCACTGCAGGGTGGGCTGCAGGGGCAGGACAAGGTCTTGGTCAGGCAAAGGGCTGTTAACAGCAATGTCCAGCCTTGGCCTGGGAAGAAACAGGGATTTGAGCTCCCAGGAGCTGCAGCCAGTGGGGCAAGGAAGCTGAAGCCAGTCCAAGCCAGGATGGCTTCCTGCCCTGCACACTTCCCCACCCCACCCCATGGCAAGACCTCAGGAGCCACATGCTGCCTTCGTTGGAAACAACTGCTGCATCAGGAATATTTATTGAGCTTTTTCTTTTTTAGAGCTTAGGCTAGAGAAACAAAATAAGGGTGATTTTGACCTTTTGGGGAGCTTTTCACGGGCAAGGAGGTAGAGGTCAGAGGGAGTGAAAGGAAGGCTCATCTGCAAGAGGCTCTCCTCCTGCTTCCCAGGCTTCCCCTGTTCCTCTAGGTTCCTTGGTGATCCCGTTGTGCTCAGAGGGTCTCACCCCTTTATCCTGTGCCCTAAAGGGGAACTTGTTTCTGTACCTGAAATGCCAAATTGCTCTCTGTCCCCCAGAGAGCATTTGTGTCACATCCTGGGATTCTGGCCCAGTGCCCCAAGAGGGGGAGGAACCCAGAGAGGTGGGGACCTCAAACTGCATTCAGGGCCACGGAGGGGCCAGGGATAGCTCCTGGGGTCGAGAAGCCAAAATTGCTTGCAGAGGTCCCCACCAGCTCCCTTCCACCAGTACCACTGCCATGGAGTGACCTTCCCATGGCATCCAAAGAGCTGGATCCCAGAGCAGTCCTGCATCCCTTCGAGGTCTGTCTGAGCCCTCTGCCACAGAGCAGCCTCACCCAGTGTCACCTCGGGAGCAGGACAGGGCTTGGGGTGCAGCATCCTCAGGGTGTGGCCTGAGCAGCCCCGGGTCACCTGCAGGGCTGCACTGACACGAAGGGGCTGAGCTGCTGCAATTAGTGGCACACATTAAAGAAAATGCTGCATTAATTATTGACAGGTGGCAGCTCAACCCCTAGGTCTGGCACTCGGCAAAACTCCCACTTGAGTTGGCTCCCACTCCAGGAACTCCCCAAAGCCCTGGAGTTCCGTGGGGACGTGTGGCAGGGTGGGTGCTGTCCCGGGGCTGCCCCCTCCTCCTCCCTGGGGCCTGGAGGACCTGTCCTGTCAGTGGGGACCGCACACTTGGGCCATTTGCCACAGGCCACCAGGGGCCAGACAGCTTCTCTCCTCCTCCCCCACTTCCACCCTCTGCCCAATCCCGGGCGAGCCCAGCATGTCGCGGCTCTGGTAGGAAACGAGGCCGACGGGCCCCACATGGTATGGGGGGGAAATTGTCCCCCCAGAGCTCTGGGGGGCTCGGGACCAGCATGGCCAGTGCCAGAGCAGCACATCCTCCCAAACCGAGGAGGCCTTGGAATGCATGAGGTGGGATCAGGATGGAGCAGCTGCAGAACTGCCTTGGCCGAGGCTGCCAGAGCCAAGGGGTCCTGGACACGGCCTGTGCCAGGTTTCCCACCTGCTCTCCTCCCACGCTGGAGTCGAGCCCCCCCAGCTCCCCCATGGCTCCACTGGGATGCGTTCCTGGTGGTCCTGGTGCCATTCATCCCTGCACCCCTGCCCGTGGGCCTGGATGTGAACCCCTCCTGCCCAAGGAGTTCTGAGAACACCCCTTGAGCTCGGGTATTTTGCCCGAGGTTGATAGTTCTGAGGGATGGCAGCTTTTGGCTCTTTCTCCAATAAAGGTATAGGGCTGGCAGTGCCAGTGGGAGCTGCAAAACCAGAGGAGGAGTTTGGACAAATCCCTCTCCGCTCTGGAGCTCTTGCAGAAGCCAGGACACAGCCAATGCTGGCCTGAGTGACAGGAACTCTGTTCTGCTGCAAGGTTGGGTCTCTTCTGTTTCACGGAACCCACAGCCAGTGACACAGAATGGAGAGGGACCTGCGCCTTTCAGCTGACCACAGGAAGAGGATTCTGTCTGCCAAGGGCTGGTTCCTGTTTTTACCCCTGTTCCTGCAAGCAGCACTGGGACCAGGACAAGAAGTGTCCTTTAAATGCTTTACATTCATCCCCCAACCTCACAGGAGCAAAAAGGTCATCCTGAGTCTTGAGCTGGAGATTCTGAGATCACAGAATCATCGAGTCATGGAATGAGTTGGGTTGGAAGGGACCTCAAAGCTCATCTAGCAGCACCCCCTGCCATGGGCAGGGACACTTCCACTGTCCCAGGCTGCTCCAAGCCCCAGTGTCCAGCCTGGCCTGGGATACTGCTAGGGATCCAGGGGCAGCCACAGCTGTTCTGGGCACCCTGTGCCAGCCCTTCCCTATCCTCACAGGGAACGATTCCTTCCCAATATCCCACCCATCCCTGCCCTCTGGCAGTGGGAAGCCATTCCTTGTGTCCTGTCCTTCCAGCCCTTGTCCCCAGTCCCTCTCCAGCTCTCTTGGAGCCCCTTTAGGCCCTGCAAGGGGTTCTGAGCTCTCCCTGGTGCCTTCTCTTCCCCAGGTGAACACTCCCAGCTCTCCCAGCCTGGCTCAGAGCAGAGGGGCTCCAGCTTTGGGAGCAACTTTGTGGCCTCTCTGGACTCACTCCAAGGCAAAGAGATCTGCAAACAGCAGCTACTGCCTGTAATCCCTGCCCCAAAATCAGGTGGATGCAGAAGAAATGAGGTGGTTTTGATGGAGTCACGGGCAGTGCACCTCCCACCCTGAACTCATCCTGCTGGATTCCAGTGCACTCCTTCCCCAGATCCCAGCCTGGCACAGATTTCTGCCTCGTTGTTCCCGAGATGTAGATGTTTAAAGAGCTCCACCCAACCTTACTTAAAAGCCACATGAAATTTTCATGCTGTCAGTCTGCAGGGACGAGTTTAATGCTGTTTAATAAAGGCTGATGGCGCCTGAACTTCACAGCAAAGTTCCTTGGCAGACTCCCTGGTGGAGGCTGTGCTCATCCCCACTGCCTCTTTCACTCGATCTGTCAGCATGAGGAACGAGCCCTGGTGAGCCACGTGGCAGCCGTGCTCCTGAGACAGCAGAGAGAGCCCTGGCTAGCTGTGGGGATTTTGTGCAAATGCGTCAGCATGGTGAGAAGCTGTGTTCTGGCTTCTACACACTGCTGGGTTAGGGAGCCAGACGCTGTCCCTACCGCCCAGGAGGGGGCTGGCAGAGGTGGGGAAAGCAGCAGAGCTGGGCAGGACACGGCCCGGTGTGCTCCAGTGTGGCCCAGGCTGTGCCAGTGCTCACCGGGGAGCCTAGGCTGCTGCTCCCGGTGCAGCTGTGCCAGCGCCTGGCACTGCCTGAGCAGAGCCCCAGCATGGGAACCCTGCCCAGGGCTGGCTCCAGGCTGGGGCTGCCAACCTCCCAGCCCAGCCTGGAGCCAGGGGCACCAAATAGCCCCCTCACAGCTGCTGTGGCTCAGGCTCCAGCCCATCCATGAGCAAATGCTCCACGGCCACCCCAGGGCTGCTCTCAGCACACCCAGAGCGGGTTTGGAGCCTGTCCCAGCATATCGGTCAGACAGGCTGGGCTGGGCTTTTGACCAAGGCATGGCAGACTCCCACTTTGATGTGATCTAAGGAGAAGAGCCTCCCTGGGCACCTCACGTTTGAGGTCTGGGAGCCACCAGTAAGACCTGGGAGCCAAATGGGATCTCAGAGCTTGTCTGTTCAGGAGGCTGGAAGCTCCTGGGATAACAAACCCCACCCAGGGCTCAGATATAACACCAGGCTTGTTATTTCCAAACTGAGATGGGTCAAGCCACATGGCAGGAGGGTGGGGAAGGGGCAAGGCAATCATTTCCCTCCCCCAGCTGGAATCACAGCCCAAGCTGGGAGGCAAACCAGGAGCCAGCTTTGTGCAGTGCCAGGGGACAGAACAGACCCGCAGTTATTTAGGGACACATTTCCTGTGGGTTTATCTCCTTAGAGGAACGGTGGAATTCTGTGCAAACAGAATATTCCGCTGGCGTTACAGACCTCGAATTCTAAGTCCTTGCCTTTGAACGATGTCAGTGGCAAATGCATCTGGGTGCAGGGCCAAAAGGCATCCTGAGAATGGCACGAGGCAAAGAATCATGTAAGACACCTCTTAGACAGGGGCGGTAGCCCCAGGACTGTGCCACCATCTCCCACACAGACTGGGGGCATCTCCCAGTGTCAGCCAGAGACAGAGGCAAGAGGTCCTTGCTGAGGAATGATCAACCAGGGCTTCACCTGGGTCCCCTCGATGGTGCAGGTCTGTTCAGGGACACCCACGTGGGTGTCACAGCAGACCCACGTGCAGGAGGGACCTGCCCACAGCTCTGCAGAGCCATCAGCACTCACAGCCTGCTGGTGCCCACCTCCCCTTTCTCCCTGGGCTCTGGAATGCAAGGACACAGATGCAGTTCCATCCCTCGGAAATCAGAGCGGAAATAATCTCAGCCCAGAGAGCAAAGCCATCCCTGCCATGTTCTGTGACAGCAACAGCTCCTTGGTGCCCAGGGGCTGAGCTCAGCCCTGGGGCAGCACCAGTGGCCCCAGCGTGGCACCCCAGAGTGGCTGTGGATCCGTGTGTCCCTCTGGATCCTTTCCGGAGCAGGAGCCGGAGCACTGGGCCAGCTCTTGCACTTCTGCTGGGATCTCTGAACAGAGCCCTTCAGCCACTGCCCAAGAGCAGGGGGAGCCACAGGTGCCCCTGTCCTACATTCAGAGGCACAGCACCATCTGGTTATTTTGGGTTGAGCACCTGCCTTCTCTCCAGCGACAGCAGTGCTTTGCCAAGGGCTGGGATCAAGGGCTGCAGGTAGGAGGCACCTCGCCAGCCTCCGTGCAGCAGGGCTGCCCTTGGCCTCCTGTCCCCTCACCTCTGGCCCAGCCCCACCTGCTTTCCAGGGCACCCCTGAGACCAGGATGGTCCCCGGGCCTGGGGGGGCCCTTTGTCCTCTCCTGGGGCACCAGGGGCTGCAGCAAGAGAGCAGATCCTGGCAGGACACAGCAGCCAAAGGAACAGAACAGTCATCAGCAGCTTGGACAGCCCTGGGCACTGCACAGACACAGTGCTGGCCAGGACATCAGGATTATCTTTCTCCATTAGCTGAAAGCACTATGGGAGTGCTGGCATCCACCTGGAAAGCCATCAGGGACAGTCAGGAGGAAATTTCTCATCAAGAAGAGTTGCCGCTGCTGCTCAGCATTTGTTCCTGGGAGGCTTTGCCTTAGAGCCCTGGGTCCCCTTGAAATAACAAGCCTTTCCTATTGCATGTCTTTATGCTTGGAAGGAGGGCACAGGGCTCTGAAGCTTCCACAGGAAGTTCATTTGCACACTTGGCCTTGGCTCGCTCAGGCTGGGCAGTGGGACCAGGGAGGGTTTAGCTGCTCAGACCACAGTGTCTGTGGGAGGGAAAGGAACAGAAAGGTACAACAAAAGGGACTCAGGCCACCCTGATGCAGGTGACCCCTTCCAGGCAGCACTCTCGAGTCCCCCTCTGGCACTGCATTGACCCCCTCCTGGTGCGTCAGACCTTTCACCAGCTCACACCACGGAGGAGAAACCTGGCAGCACCCTGGTGGTGCCAGGAGGAGCAGGAGCAACATTTCCTGCTCGTGTGAAAGCAAACTTCCCTCTGCAGCAGCTCCCGCTGGGCCAGGGGTGACTGTAGAGCCACCTTCCTCAGTGCCACAGCTCTGGGGGCATCCTGGCAGGGGCAGGCAGCCCTCAGAGCCCCTCCCAGTGCCTAAAGGGGCCTAGAAAAAAGAGAGAAAGCTGTTGTCCAAGGGCAGATAGTGACAGGACAAGGGGCAATGCCTTCAAATGGAAAGAGAGAAGGTTTAGATGAGATACTGGGAAGGAATTGTTCCCTGGGAGGGTGCTGAGGCCCTGGCACAGGGTGCCCAGAGCAGCTGTGGCTGCCCCTGGATCCCTGGAAGGGTCCAAGACCAGACTGGACGGCGCTCGGAGCACTCTGGTCTGGTGGCAGGTGTCCCTGCCCACGGCAGGGGGTGGCACGGGATGATTTCAAGGTCCCTTGCAGCCCAAGCCACGCTGGACTCCAGGGCTGTGTCCTTGCCCAGCCGGGGCTCCCCCGGGCAGCATCTCTGCAGCGCTGCCAGCTCCAGGCTCTGCGCAGGGGCCACACTGCCTGCCTGGGGAGGGGAGGGTGACCTTGTCCTATATTTTAAAGGCCACTTTTCATCTACAAAAAGCAGCCAAACGAGGGCAGCAGCAGGGAGGAAAAGGATGAGAGATGCAGTGCGGCGCGAGGCGCAGGCGATGCCTCTGCAGCCTCCGTCCCCTCCCTGGCACAGCAGAGCCTGGCAAGGGGCTGCCCAGCCCTGCTTCTCGTCCTGCCCTGCAACAGAGCTGTGGGGTGCAGGTAGGGCAGCAGGGAGGTGCCCAGAGGGGCAGAGCAGGGGGTTTGGGACCCACAGCCCTGGGTCAGGGTCTCTGAGTCGCTTCCAGCAGAGATTGGTGCAGCCACAGCCCAGAAGCCACAGCCCCTGGTCCCATGCCAGCCTTGCACTGGGTCTCAGACACCCAGGGATTTCCAAATCCCGCCAGGAGGGTGAAGCAAGACCCCAGCACATCCCACAGACATCCTGTGTGACCATCCTGAATTCCTCAGCGAAAGGTAAGAATTCTCTGCAAAGGAACCAAGTTGCACTGTCACACTTCAAACATGTCCCCCAGCTTGGTTCAAAGCTTCAGGGCACCAATGGAGAAGCCCAAGTGCATGGTCAGCTCTGCCAGGGCAGCACAAACCTGATGGTGACACACAGACACCTCCCCACCCACTTCCCAAGGGCCCTCCAGGGACGTGTCCTGTCCCTGTGAGCAGCCTTAGGGGAAGGGCTGGGCCTTGTCCCTGCCTGTCCAGGGCCCGGGGAAGAGGCATCCCGGCTGTCCCATCTGCTGGCACAGACCTGGGCACGAGAGCTCCTCCAAGCATCTTGTGCTGCGGCTGTGAGCTCTCGCTCCAGGCTCTGGAAAGCACCTCAAAAATATTCTTCAGCATTTTGCTGCTTCAGGGCTTTAATGACGAGTGCATCACTCGGTTGGCAGGAGCCAGAGCTTCCCTCCTCCCTCAGAAGCATTAGCAGAGGAAAGGAAGGCTGCATTAGGGGCTGATGAAACCCAGTCAGTCTCCCATTTTCTGGGAGGAAAGATCGCTCAAGTGCAGCCATTAGAGAGGAAAGCAGGTGCTGCCTCCCAGCCCTAAAACTGGAAGGTTTGCTCCGGTTAAAACAATTCAAGAATTCCTAGGAAGAAAGGCCGAGGTGTCTGCAGAGGAAAGGACAGGGAAGGTCAGAGCAGGGGTGCCAAGGGGACACAGCTTCTGCACCTTAAATCCAAAGGCAAAACATTGCCGTGCAGGGCCCTCCCTATGCCTCCCTGCCTCATGTGCAGGTGTGTAAAAGCCTGCAAGCGCCCTTGGAGCATCAGTCTGGGATGGCCTCCTGCCATCCCTCCCTCAATCCCTCCCTCCCACCCACTCCTCCCGCAGTGCCAGCCTCTCTCAAACCTCCATGGTGCCACAGTTTGGGACATCTCTCCCTGCTGTAAGTCCCCATTCCTGGGGATGAGGGAGCCAGAGCTTTCCCTAACACCTGGGTGCTGCTCAGAGGTGCAGGCAGGAGGCTCAGGCCGTGAGGCTGTTGCTGCTCACAGTCCCAGGCTCCCTGGAGATGCTCTCAGAGAAGTTCTCAGATGTTTTTGCCTCTGACAGTGGCCACAGTTTGAAGTGAAAAGGGGATTTTGTAGCCAGGGGCGGCTTGGGGTTCTCCCAGGTAATGAGTGACAGGACAAGAGAAACAACCTCAAGCTTCACCAGGGGAAATCTAGGTTGGATATCAGGGAAAATTTCTTCACAGGAAGGGTGTCCAGGCACTGGCACAGCTGCCCAGGGCACTGGTCAGGTCACCATCCCTGGGCGGTGTGGCTGTGGCACCTGGGGACAGGGGCTAGTGGTGGCCTTGCCAGTGCTGGGGGAACAGCTGAGCTCAAGCATCTCAGAGGGCTTTTCCAACCAAAATGAAGGGCACTGTGCCCTGGTGGCACAGCTGGGGGTCAGATTTGGGCTGCGTTTCCATGGGATCAGCTCCTTTGGGATAGGCCCAGGGCTGCCGTTCACGAATAGAGCCAAACCTCCCATCAGTGCCCGGGCCCTGCCGTGGGCACTGTGCTGTGCCCACCAGCCAGCCT
This sequence comes from Rhipidura dahli, assembly GCA_013399225.1. Classification (NCBI taxonomy): domain Eukaryota; kingdom Metazoa; phylum Chordata; class Aves; order Passeriformes; family Rhipiduridae; genus Rhipidura; species Rhipidura dahli. Next base: position 153,901 of record VXAC01002807.1, on the reverse strand, counting down.
GGGCAGGGAGTGTGCAGGAACTCACGGGTTTCCAGCACCACGGAGGGAAAGGGGCACCAGGATTATCTCCTCCAACATAGAGGAGAAAAGGAAATACAGTCACAAAGCCTCTTCTGTGAAAATCCCCCGTCTGTGGAGGCAAGGCAGGGCAGGGAGTCCAGAGGCTGTGCTGAGCTGCAGAGGTGCAAGACGAGCTCCTGCAGCCCTGGGGAGCAGCCAGGAACTGCCCAGAGCTGCCTTTCAGCCCCTCACCTGGTGGCGTGGGACCTGGATTGGGCACCCCAGCAATGCCCCAGAGGTGCTGGGAAAGAAACCAGGGGAGGAAACCAGGGGAGGAACCATGAGAGGCAATGAGCCCTGCAGTAGCCCCGGGGGCAGTGCTGGTGCTCACTGTCTTTACCAGGGGTTAGGCTCGGTTGCTCATCAGTGTTCATGGCTGGTAAATGATGCACACACTGTGTATGTGGCATCCCCCAGCCATGCTCCTGCTGTCAGCCAACCTCCCCCGGGCACAGTGGCACCAGTGGCACCAGTAAGCTGCTTGCAGAGCCAGGGCTGCATGTCAAAGGGCTTTATTCCATTAAAAACAGAACTCAAAGCAAACATGGGCACAGTCTGGCATGGGGACCCAAGCCCTCCTGCCAGGGGAGGGACAAACAGCGCTGTCACCTCCCTGCACATGTGACAGGGGAGCCAAAGGGAGGGGCCCTCTGCCACAGAAACACAGAATGCTTTGGGGTGGAAGACACGCCAGGGCTCATCTCATTCCAGCCCCTGCCATGGGCAGGGACACCTCCCACTACCCCAGGTTGCTCCAAGCCCTGTCCAGCTTGGCCTTGGGCACTTCCAGGGATCCAGGGGCAGCCACAGCTGTTTTGGGCACCCTGTGCCAGGGCCCCAGAGCTGGGTGCAGTACTCCAGGTGGTTCAAGATAGAGCAGGCAGAGGGTGAAGGAAGAAGCCACCTCCTGACCACCCATCCTCTCCCAGGATGGATCAGTCTCTCACCTTGCCCTGGAGACATCAGTCCCATTGCAGCCTAGATCCAGACTTCCCCATCTCCTTCCCACATCTCCCTCTCTATTTTTTTCTCACAAGAAGCTCTGCTCCTTGAATTCTGCTGCTGTCTCTTGTCACTGCTGGTGTGAGCCCAGATCACATCATTCTCTCGTTACCCAGCTCCTGATTTCCTGGTACACGCTGTCCCCGTCGGGAGGCGGTTCCGGCAGTCCAGCGCTCCCCTCGGAGTGAGCCAGGAAGCTCCTGTTGCCATGAGCAAAGCAGCATTCCTGCCCGTCATCCTCCCATGCTCCCAGCCCCCTGCACAGCACAGGAGGAGCTGCATGGCCTGGGGTTCCCATTTCCCACCTCGCACCGATGTTCCCCGTGGGCAGAGCTGCGGCACTGCTGCTCTGCTCCGTGTCCCGGGGGCCAGGGCTGTGCTGGGGAGCAGCAAGAGGATTCTGCCCCTTCCACTTCCTGCCAGCCCTGTGACTCTGTCCCTGAGGGGCACCTGAGAGGTGCCACAGAATTGTTTAGGCTGGAAAAGCCCTCCAAGGTCACTGAATCCAACTGTCCCACCAGCAGTGCCAGTGAAGCAGTAAATCATATCCCCAAGGGCCACATCCACACCTTTATTGAACACTTCTGGGGATGGCAACTCCACCACTGCCCTGGGCAGCTGTGCCAGTGCCTGGCCACCCTCTCTGTGAGGAAAATTTCCTTAATATCCAACCTAAACCTCCTGTGCTGTACCTTGAGGCTGCCAGAACCAGGACATGCTCATGCTACACAGAGAGCAAAGCACCCCTGGAATGCCCCACTGTCCCCCCAGCACACGGAGCCAGGCTGCTGTCTTGGTTTGAAAGACAGGTGTCCGTCAAGGAAGGCAGGAACCTCCCCTGAAATGGAAAAATGCAATCCCCCTTCCCTCCAAATTATTATAACTTTGAAATAAAGGAGCTTTCAGGCAAAGATGCGAGGACTAGGAATAACAGTTCTTTACTAATATATATATA
>VXAC01002807.1:99614-151873 GCA_013399225.1 Rhipidura dahli | reverse complement strand
GCAGCAGGAATCCCGGGAGGTCTCGGCAGGCTGGGGGCGCGGGGCTGCAGAGCAGCACAGGCTCAGGGCAGCAGCAGGGGCAGGGTGGCCGCAGCCCCACTCCCAGCAGGGCAGGAAAGAGCAGGCTTGGGAATCCCGGGGGCTTCTCCCGCAGAAGGAAGACAGCCAGAAAAGCAGAGGCTCAGCGTTGAGTTCTCCTCACCACCACGGCAGCCGTCTCTCCTCATGCCAAACGCTGAGTGCTGAGCCTGCCGAGCTGTGCCCCCACCCCCCAGGTGCCAGAGTGTAGCCTCCTTGGTCCTTTCCCTTTGTTCTCTTAAGCACCCAGCTATTTGCTCCCCAGCAACACACATGGGGAAAAAATTCCTCAAGGGAAAAGAAAAGAACAGAAAAGGAAAACTTTCAAACCCCAACATCTGCCCACCCTGCCAGGCAGCCCAGGTGCCACACCAGGGCTCTGGAGCTCCCTCCTTTGCCTGCCCTGGGGTGAGGATGGAGGCACAGACAGAAAGGACCTCACAGCTGAGGCACTTCATGGTGCCAGTTCTGGCCAGGGACAGAGCACGGCAGAAGCTTCAGCCTGTCCTCTACCCCTCACCGCAAATTCCCAGGGCAGTGCCAAAGCCAAACTTGGAGCACAAGCCCTTTAGCCAAGAAGATTTCCAACCTTCAAAGAGGGAAAGAAAAGAGCCTTGTGTGGGACAGAGGCATCCAGAAGGACTGCTTGGTCCCCAGGGACAAGGCACCTCTCAGACAGTCCTGTTCCTCCAGCTGGCCTGAGCACACAGGGCAGGGAGGGACAAGGACTCACCACGACCACCCCCAAACGCACNGCACTCTCCCCAGCCAGCCACATCTGGAGCTTCCTCAGCCACAGCTGGCACATATTTGCCCAATTCTCTTGGAAGTTTTCTCTCTCATAGTTCTGGTCTTCACAACACCCTGTGAGGAGCTGCTTCCCAAGCACACCCGGGGCTGGGGAGAGGAGGCTTTGAGGTCATCAGGTGCCCCCCCAGCAGCTCGATGGAATCTGTGCCAGGTCTCAGCTCCCCTCCACACCTCTCTGGTTTCTCAGAGAGGCATCAGCAGTGCCTGTTGTACCCAAGACACAGCACATGCCCTCCGTCCCTGAACATCCCCCTGTGCGCCCCCAGCCCCACCAGCCACTGCAGAGCAGGAGCAGGGTCCCTGACACACACGGGGTCCCCTGGGGTCACGGTACACGTGGATGAGGGGGGGACAGACAGACTGGCAGCACTGAGGGCACTGTCCAACCAGGTGGGTTACCTGACCAGCTGTGGTCACCAGAGCTCCTGGAGGACCAGAGTCACCTGGAGCTGAAATGCCCAGGTCCCTTGCAGGCCCCAGTACAGGGAAAAGGGGGCAGCGAGCCCTGCTCCTGCCCATGCTGTGCCCCCCAGCAGCAGGGCCAGCCCTGCCCATGGTCCCCGGGAAGGAGGAATGAGTCAGTGCTCCAAGGCCACTCATGCACGGTGTGGGTGGAGCAGAGCTGCAGTCTCTTCCTCAGGAGATTGCACTCCTTGCAAAGCCTCTTTATTTACTTCTCCTCGTGGAACACAGCAATCACTCCCTCCCCGACTCCTCCGCACCCGGGGCTGCCACACATGGGCAGGGGACACTCACGCCTCCCCCCGCCCCCCGCCGTGTGCCAGGCTGGCAGCACAGCACTCAGCCAGGGCCAGGAGCTCCTCCAGGACCGATGTGACACCGAGGAGTCAGGAACTGACCATCAGCTTCACCCTTGGGCCACAGGGCACCTGCACTCCCATTGCCATGCCAGTCCTGAGCGGGACACCCAGAGAGTGGCAGCCAGAGGGTACCAGAGGTGCCCAGCAGTCAGACACAGCCTGGCCAGGGCATTGGCTGGGGAGAGGCAGGAGAAGCCGGGAAGATGCTGGAAGGAACCTCAGGGCTCCTCCTGGCTCTGTGGCACTCGGTGTGCAGGCTGAGATGGTGTCACCCCCTGTCCCCAGTGACATGCAGGGGGAAGTCACTGCCAGCTGCAGACAAACAGAGCTCCCAGTCCTTGGGACACTTGCCAGTGCTTCCCAGGGGCAGCTGTGAAGTCCCTGCTCTGAACAGAGCCCTGGGGCTGCTGACAGCCCCTGAAAGGGAGCAGCAGCTCCCCTGCCCCTGCAGGACCCTGCTGGGGTGGCCACCACCTCTCCCGGCTCTGCCAGCATTGGATTCTGCCCTGCCTGGGACCAGGGCTCAGGGAGATGAGGGAATGTGCTGAGGGGCTGCAAGGAGCGGGGCTGGTCACAAGCCAGGCTGTCCTTTGGGGAGGGGACAGGGCTGAGGATAGCATCCAGCTCACCCCACACTCCAGTATTAGAGCTGCCTTCAGTCAGCATAACAAGAGTTCAGAGCTCCTCCAGGAGCAGCTCCAGGTGCTGCTGTGAGAGAACAGAAAATCCAGCAGGTGTTGTCCAGGCAGGCTGGAAGGAAAGCAGAACCACTCCAGGAAAGGTCACCTCCAGGAAAAGCTCCTCCTGTTGTCCTCTCCAAGAGCTCTCCTTGCTTGGAAGGACACAAGAAGGATTCGATTATTCCTGAAGTCTTCCCAGCACACGGCAGCTGCACTGCCTGGGGCCTCTGCCACCCACCAAGAGGGCACAGGGAAGCACCAGTGCCCCCATCCGCTGCCAGGAGGTGTCCCCCAGGGCAGCCTGCACCCCCCAGACCCAGCACAGCCTGTGGGACTGATGGGTTGTTGCTGCTTTGGTGCCCAGTTCCTGCCCAGCACACAGCGGAGGCCAGGGCACTATCGAGGTGTCCCCTGGACAGGGTCACTCCTTACACACGTGTCACCCCCCAGCTGCAGGGGCTGGGAGGGGGATGTCCCTGTGTCTCTGCCCCAGCCCTGGGGCTGCACATACAGCACAGGCTCCCAGCCCCCTCACCCTGCTGTGCCCTGGGGGAAATCCTGCCTCTCCAAGCCATCTTCCCACCAGCACATTTCTCGCCCCGAGTGTGGAATTGAGTCCTCCCGTGGACACTGGCCCTGCTGCAGAGACCTTTCCCTGGCTGCTCACAGCCCTGGGGTTGAGCCCTGTCCCAGCACATCCCGGGGAGGAGGAGCTGTGGGGTGGGAGGCAGACACTGCCTTGTTCTGTGCCATCAAGACTCAGCCCTGTCAGATTTTGCTGTCCTTCCTCATGCCAGACACCACCTGCCTCACCTTCCCCAAATCCCACTGTCCACACAGCTCCCCATCCTACCTCCCACATCCCCCAAAACCACCTTCCTCGTGTCTTCCTCAAACCCACTCCTGCCCATGTCCTGATGCCAAGGCCACCCTCCACATGTGGAAGGTCTTCATAGCAAGCCACTGCTCTCCTCCCTGCATCTTCAGGCGCTCTATGCTCTCTTGGAGACCCCACCGTGTATTTTCTCGGGCTGCTGGTGCCACACAGAGAGTCCAAAACTGGGAGGGAGCAAAATCCTTCCAGCCCCTCCTCAGCCCAGCCTGGGGTCTCTCCAGACCTCAGCCACCTGAGCACCTCCACAGTAGGTTCACACCTGCAGTGAACCAGATGTAATTCGTGCCCCACCCCCTGGCAAGCCGGCCTCCATCTCTGCCTTTGCCTCCGCTGGTTCTCCAGGGCCAAGGGCTCTTGCACCGCTACTGTGGCTCTAGAGGACACATCTGTGTCCCGTCACACATGTCCTGTGCCAGGTCTGTGCAGCCACCACGCCAAGCAGGGGCCAGGGCACGAGGGCAGGAACCTTGAGCACCCTCCACACACTCATTCCCATTCCCCAAGCAGGGAGGGTCAGGGTCAGGGAGGCAGGAAAGGCACGCGGAGCTCTCCACCACTGCATTTCCCCGTTGATGCCCAGGAGAGGCCGGGATAAGCAGCAAAGGGGGACACCAAGGGCATGGGGAGGAGGAGAAACAGCTCTGAAACCCGGGCACAGACACGGGGGATGGGTGCACAGCAGCCGTCAGGCAGCAGCTGACCAGGAGATGCTGTTCCTGGGCACTTCTCTCACCTGCACTCCCCGCAGGACAAGCGGAGCTGCTGCCGGAGTCCCTTGGTGGCCACAAGCCTTTGTCCCCACAGCCCCACAGGTCCTGTCCCAGGATGCGGCCAGCCCTGCTCACCCCCCGGAACAAACCCACCTCCTTGCCGAGAAGCAGCGCTCATTGCGGGACACCCCGGAGACATCCAGCCCGAGCCGCGCTCCCTGCTCCTTCCGCGGGGCACTTTACACCCGCTTTGCAACCGCTTTATACATCCGAGCAGCCCCCGAGCCCTTTCCCAGGGATTCCTCTCTCCGGCACCTCCCCTCCCGCCCTGCATCACCCCGAGCCCTCCATCACCCACCAGGGACAAGAGGGGAGGGGAGAGTCCGAGGGGCGCTGGGAGGACTCAGGGGAAGAAGCCGAGCCCAAACCCACCCAGCTGCCCAGGACCTGCAGCTGTGTGTTGCACACGCTGGAGCTGCCCTTGGTGAGCCCCTCGGGCTGCACACACAGCTCTGAGGGACCCTCCTGGGGGCACAGGCAAAGCCACCAAAGGATGCTTTCACTGTGGTGGAATTATACCGAGTTTAACATTTTTTATAGAACTTTAATCAGGAGTTTTGGAGGAAGGGAATTGAAATTTCTTTTCAGGGCATTGGTCCACCAGGCGAGGTCTGATGACTTTAACAACTCAGCAGACTGGGAGTAGCACAGAAGATACACAGAGATAATGACCATTAACGACCATCAGCTCCAAACATCACCCCTGGCACGGTCGGAGACACCTGGTCTGGGAAGAGAGAGATAAGAAAACCAAGAATGAGAACCTAATTAACATCGAAGGCAAAGAGATTGATAACCAATAGGAAACCAAATACTGAGAACCGCGCACCGTGGGACCAGGGAACAATGAGCCATGAGTTTCTACGGGTTTTAACTGTATAAGTATCTGAAAAATCTAGTAAAATTAATGTGTGATGGAATGATTTTCTCTGCACACCTGGGCAATGTGTGGATGAGATGATTTCTGTGGTACATCCTGGTCAGAACAACATCCTGGCCAGCACACAGTAATGCCTTGATTTTCTGACACTAAAAATGTTGGAAAGTTTTTGTTTTTCCTGCGGTTTTGGTGACAACTGGGTGGTGACAATGGAAAAAATAGTGGTTTACTGCTGGCACATGACAAAACCTTCCAGCTCCTTCCATGTCCTCCCAGCTCCTTCCAGCTCCTCCCAGTCCCGAAGTGTGGGGAGGCTGACGAGCTGAGTCTCGTTAGAGCTGGATGAGGACCGTTGCCACAATCAGAGGAGCTGAGTTGTCTCATCTTTTGAAGCAGCAATAAATGTTTTGCCACTGAAGAAGGAAAGGGAGAGGAAGAAAAAAAATGTAAATCAAAGGTAGCTTTTCCCTTGGGAGTTTAAAAGAATCTTTTGCAGGGAACAGTGGATAATAAGGAAGGTGGAACATATTTTGCTAATGCAGGAGAGAGCTCTTGACCTACCCGATTCTGCTGAGGAGTGAAACGAGTGAGAGCCCCAGAAGGAACATTAGATACACTGGTTATCGGTCTTGTTAAGGAAATCAGTCCGTTAAATGAACACACTTGGGCAGTGGGAAGTTGCAGCAGTGCTGAGCATGCAGAGCCCTCCCCAGTGAGCTCGTGCTAATGAAATAAAGCCATTAGAGGCCCCGAGTGACCACCCTGCACAGCTGAGTGACGTGTTTAACTGCTCCCTGCTGCACTGACTGCACAGGCAAGGTCTCTCAGCAGTCTGTGGAGCTCAGCAGACTCTCAAGTGATGCTTTTTAAATCCTGAAGTGGCTGTCGGAAAAGACAAAACAAAAATACCCCCAGACAGGAGGCTGTGCTTCACACAAATGGAAAAACCGAGCCCAAGGGACCACCCAGCAATTCTGCTGGGCTCCTCTCCTCTCCCAAGGTTTGCCAGCTCATCCCGTCTCCATCCCCTCCTGCCCAGGTGCCAGGAATTCACTCCAGGGACATTTGTGGATCTCCCAGAGGTGGTCAGGCAGTCTCTGTGGCAGGAGCCTGTGTCACTGCCCTGCTCTGGAGCTGCTGAGCACAGGAGGTGTCTCTGGAGGGAGCCAGGGACTGAGCAGGGGATCCCACCCCACGGGATGTGTGTGAGCAGCTCTCATCTCTCTGAAGGACAGAGAACTTACCCAGAGAAGGATTCAGCACTGAGTGAACACACATTAATGTGCCCCCCTCAAATCCTCCATCAAACCTTATTGAAGGATAATTCACTTTGTGTCACTGGGAACAGTCGGGCTGTGCCTGGAGGGAGCACCTGACCTGAAATGCAGGTTCCTGCAGGACTGCAAAGCCTGCCCTGCTGCTCCATGGACCGGGCAGTCCTTCCACACCAGCAGGAACTGGGGCATGTGGGAAGCAGCAGCTCCCAGCTGGGATGTGCAGGACAGCCCAGGACTCGCAGGGATAACCCCGGGTAACAGCTCCCAGGCACGAGGATTCCTTGCAGCCCAGGGCTCAACACACACGGCCGGAGCAGGGACACAGAGCTGTTCCTGTAGCACAGATGCAGAAATGCCAACATCCGCCGCCAAAGCTGTGAGGATGGAGCCACCCAGAGGTCCCTCTCCTGCTCTGCCACCCCTGCTCTGCACAGCAGCAGCTTTCCCTCTCTGCAGGGAGCATTTGTTCCATCCGGCCAAATTCTAATAGCAAAGTTGGATTTGCTGTTCCTCGTGGGAACCCTCCCCAAAAAGGCAGAACAAGCAGCCCTTCCCTCCCAGAACACAAGGAAAGGTGGTTTTGGGGAAGCAATAAGAACTCCACCATTAACAAGGCTGCTCCTGGAACATTTAACCCAGGAGCTTCTAGTCCGGCCAGGGAAGGGGTGAGCAAACTGCACAGCTAGGGCAGAGTCCCACAGGGAACTCCTGTCTTGGCTGGCCTGGGGCACCCAACTCCTGAAAAACAGTCACTGGGAATTCGCACTGTTTAGAATCCCAGAATGGTTTTGGTTGGAAGGGACCTTAAAGCCCAGCCCATCCCACCCCTGCCATGGCAGGGACACCTCCCACTGTCCCAGGTTGCTCCAAGCCCCGATGTCCAGCCTGGCCTGGGACACTGCCAGGGATCCAGGGGCAGCCACAGCTTCTCTGGGTACCCTGGGCCAGGGCATCCCCATCCTCACAGGGAACAATTCCCTCCCAGTATCCCATCTCTCCCTGCCCTCTGGCAGTGAGAATCCATTCCCTGTGTCCTGTCTCTACATGCTTTTGTTTAAACAAAGATAATTTCATTAAAAAAAAAAAAGAGAGAGAAAAAAAATCTTCCCAGGACAAAAGAGGTCAGATTCTCAAGGAAATTCCTGTCCCCTGGAGAACCTTTCCCAACAGACAAGGCCACCTTTTCGCTTGCTCAAGTGCAAAAAGAATCCCCAATTCTGTCCAGTCAAAAGAAACAGCTCTTGTTTCGTGCATCATCTGAAACCTCCACAAATCCATGTCTGCTGGGAAGGGATGTCTTTTCCAAACACAGCTTTTCAAGAATAATATCCTTGACATATTTCTTTTCCAAACCTCTTCAGCCTGCTGTGTGCCCACAGCTATGCCCAAGTTAAGCTTTTCTCAGTGCTTCAGGCTCTTCCTTGCACTTCCAGCTGCTCCTCAGCTGAGGGAGAAATCAGGGAGTTTTGAATAAAAACCAACGGCGATTTCCTTTTATTTTATTTGTTTATTGAGAAGCTTGAAACTTGCATTTGTATTTACTGTAATGTATAAAAATCCCAGTGATTCCCTTTCTGCTGCCCTCCTCCAAATGTGTCCAGGCACAGCCATTACAGCCAGGGAGGAGAAGCAGCTTTTGCTTTTAAAAATCAACAAATGTGGATAAACCTGCCCTTGGGGGAGGAAAAATCACTAAAAATGCTGAGACCTTTAGCATAGGATAGACCATTCTGGGGAGCTCCACACATGCCACGGGCAACCAGTGCCCCCCAACCTCCAGCCCAAGGGGTTTGAGGGGCTCCAGGCTCCCATCCCTCATCTCCCCACTCTCCACCCTCCCTCCTTTACAAATAACCAGCTGATTTCCTGAATTATTTAATGGCTGTGGTGGGAAGAGACATATTTTTTTCCAGGCAGACAGGGTGAGCAAACTGCAGAGGGGCACTGCAGGGGCATTCCCGAATGCTGGCACCTCCCTCCCACCAGGGCAGCCTTGCCTAGCCCCTGCGAGAGGGCAGCAGCTCCCTCAGCGAGGGGGAAAACATTCCAGGGTTATGGCTTCAGGGATCTGAAGGCTGGGAGACGTCTCAGCACTCCTGTTGAACATTCCCAGTTTGATCCGTGCGGGACACGGGAGGCACCGCCTGCAGCCCTGGGATGGAGCCGAGGGAAGGGAGCCTGGGCTCCTTCTCCCCTTGCTGCCTGCCCCTGGCAGGGGCTGGGGCTCAGGGTTTTGGCTCCCAGAGCCCGGAGCCCCTCGGGCTGCGGTGGCCAAGGGCTGCTGGAGCCCCAGCTCAGCTCCGCGGGAAGGGGAGGTGCGGGAAGCCCTGCAGGGTGCGGGACATCCCTGCTGCAGCTGCTCCCTGAGGAACGCACGGGCAGGGCAGCAGCGGGCCCAGGGCTCCCAGAGCAGCGGCTCCATGGATTTTCCCTCCTATCGATTAACCCGTTTGGAGCTCATTTGCATCAAGGCTGCCTCGCGGCTCATTAGCGCTGTCCTAACGAGACCCCTGCGCATTAATCCCAGGCTCCAGCACAGCTCGTGTCCCGTCCCTACTCCAGCCCCACCCTGGTTCGTGCCACACTTGTCTCCAGGGGACAGGCTCCCAAATCCCAAACCCCTCCCAGGACAGGAGGTGCAGGATTCAGGAGTGGCTGTGGAATAGCTGAGCACAGAAGGAAGGAATGGTCAAGGACAGCACATCCCTTTGCCAGGGCCAGTGCTGCCCCCCACGCCTCTCTGTGGCTGTTTGACGACTGCCAGCAGTACCAGGGGTAAATTATTTCCTTTCTCAGAGACAGGAGTCAAGACGTTCCACTCCATCTTTTTCCATATTCCAGGAGCTCGGTGCCAGCCAGTCCATCTGCAGCAGCTGGTGCAGGCCATGCCCAGCTGCCAAGGCAGTAGGAGATATAAACATTGCTTCAAACAAAGGTGGTGTGTGTCTGAGAGACCCTGGAAAACCTCTCCCTCCTGGGAGTTGTTGGAGGCACAAATGGATTTCTATTGTGTTTTTTCTGGAGAAAAATAAGGGTACAACAGTAACAAACACCATGAAAACCTAATAAAACCTGAAAAAGACTGGAACTGAACCACAGTGGACAGAGACAGGCAGGCTTGCCACAGCAAAACACGGAGCAAAGAACGGAAATTCAGCTTAGCATTGAGCAGGAAAAGAGAAAGCCCCAAGGAAGAGTTGCTGGTTCATAAAATAATTAACCCTGAGCTGACTTCAGATTTAAAACCACATCACTGCCAAGCTTTGTACACCTCCCCACTTGCCCCCTTTCACCTTGTGTGCTTTTAGAGAGCAAGAGCCCTCCTGCCCACATGTGGCACTACAGATCAGAGCTGCTGAGGGCTGCAGGCACCGCTGCCCGGAGCTGCACAAACCCAGTCTGAGCTGTGGAACTGCACCAGAAGCGATTCCCAGGCCACCAATCCAGCCCAGAAACGATAGCAGTGGGGGCTGGCTGCTGCCTCAGCAGTGAGCAGGACGTGGTGGAAGTTACGGGGAAGCCACGTGAACCATTGGAGCAAAACGTGTCATTCCTCTTCCCAGTAAAAAAAAGGGAGCAGTGCCATGACAGGAAGGCAGCTCCCCACAGCCCCCACAGGCTCAAGCAGCACCCTCCACGTGTGAATTTCCAGGGGGGATGAAAGCAGCAATCCGTGGTGTGATGCAGGACAACCCAGAGGCCCCACACCAGAAAACTCCCTGAGACTGAAAGCTCAGTGCTGGTTTTGTTCAGCATCCTGAGCCTGTGGGAGCAGGGGGAAGGAACCCAGGAGCAGCCTGGGGGGTGGATACCCTCGCTCTGGGCTTTGCCCAGTGACTGCAGGGTCAGGGCAGCCTTGGAGGTACCCATCTCAGCCATTGCTGATTCCCAAGGGATCAGCCTCACCTGGGCTGAGCGGGGCTTTGCTCCACCCCAGCCCGCGGGGGAAGCACAGCTCAGAGGCAGGGACGGTGCCAGGCTGGCCCCTGGCACAGCTGGACAGCTGTCCCCAGGAGCAGGAGGTGGATGGAGCTCATGCCTCAGTGCCCCTGCACAAGGCTCCCGAGCCCAATCCAGCACGGAACCAGAGCTGCAAACACATCCCAAATCCCACTGGGTTGGCTTGCAGCAGTGTGCATTTACACACAGTCTCTCTTTTGCTTTTCAGGAACATTCATCTCAGCTGCAGGAAGGGGCAGCATTATCATCATCTAAGGCTTTGGAAGGGCAAGAAAATACTCCTCTATTCCATGTTGCCACTTACCTTTTACACATACCCTCCTTCCTGCTGACTCCCACTCTTTTCCCCCCCAAATTTAGATCCCCACCTTGTCAACATCCAGCAAGCTGCTTCCTTTGTGCCCACTTCCCTTTTCCCTCCAAGTGGGAGCACATAAAGCTGTTGGATTGTGAGCACCCCCACCTGCATTTAGCTGAAGGTTTGCTGTTTTATTTCCTGCCCCACAGAGGAACAGTGACCCCATGGCCTGGCTCCTCCCCACCTGTTCTGTGGTCTAGTAAGAGATAAAAATAAGAGATAAAAGAAGATATAAGGGGGCTTATAAAGAAGAGGGACAGGGACATTTTATAAGGTCAGATAGTGAAAGGACACAGGGAATGGTTTCCCAGTGCCAGAGGGCAGGGAAAGATGGGATATTGAGAAGGAATTGCTCCCTGTGAGGGTGGTGAGGCCCTGGCACAGGGTGCCCAGAGCAGCTGTGGCTGCCCCTGGATCCCTGGCAATGCCCAAGGCCAGGCTGGATGGGGCCTGGAGCAGCCTGGGACAGTGGGAGGTGTCCCTGCCATGGCAGGGGTGGGATGGGCTGGGCTTTAAGGTCCCTTCCAAGCCCAAACCATTCTGGGACTCAGTGATCAGCTGTCCATACTACAACCTTGCAAAAATAAAATACCCACAATGGAAGTACAAATATATTCGCTTTTCTCAGCTGCTAAAAGTGCAGTTCATCATGGGAATCTGACCATTACAAACTGTTAATTTTCAGTCACTGGTTTTGAGCAAAACCATAGGATTTCCAATTACAACAAAACAGGGGATCCAGTTCATATGGAAATCTGATCCTTTACCTCACACTGGCTCTGCTCTTTAACAACTGGGCGAGTACAGTCCAGTAACCATTTCCTGTCACCAAAGTGTTCACTTTCTTTTACACCAGGCAAAATAGAGCCAGCAGCAAATACAGAAGGGTTTGACAGAATGGGAGGAACAGGAATGAGACACTGAGGTGTTGGGTGTATGAAAGTGGAGGAATTTTGCTATGGCTTTGAGCACATAAATCACAATGAGCAGCTGACACAGCAGTGCAACACAAGCCCAGAAGAGCTGAACTTCAGTTCACAGCCTGGGTTTGGGCTGCCAGAACCACTCGTGGGCTTACACCCCTACACCATAGGTGCTCTCCAGGCAGGGCATCAGCTCCAGCCCAGCAGGAGATGGGAGCAGGGATGCAGAGGACAGCTGGATGCAGGAGGATCTTGGCAGTGTTAGACTGAGGGCTGAACTCCGTGATACTGAAAGGTCTTTTGAAACTTTAATGATTCTGTGACTTTGAATGTAGTTTATGGTCTGTGAGGAGAGGCTGCAGAAGGGCTGGGAAAACTCCAAGGTGTCCAAAGCAGCCATGTGGCAACACTCAAAGTCCTCCAACACGTCTGGTCTCCTCACAAAGCTCAGCATTCTCCTGGTTTCCCACATCTGCTTCTCCAGCAGAAAGAGGATCAGCTTCAGAAGCAGCCCTTAAGAAGATGGCAAGGTTGGAGGAGAGGAGGAAAGGGTCATTTCAAAAGCTGTTTGCTCCTAAGGGGGCCTTTGGCTCAGTCTACCTGCACACCCTCAGGCAGCTCCACCACCACAGGGGCACAGTCATCAGGCTCTGCCTCGAAGTCCCATTTGAATTTCTTCGTTAGGTGAGCCTTGAACTTCTCAGCCTTTTTCCTCAGAGTCTCATCCACAGCAGAGCTGCATGTGCAGGAGAACAGCACCTGAAACAAAGAGCAGAGGTCAGGGAGAGCTCAGCCATGGCACCAGCTGGGCATCTCCTCCCTACAAAGAGACCAGTGAGCACCAGGAGACAGCCAGGTTAGGATCTACTACCCTGGGACCCAACCAAAGCCCACACCTCTTACCTCACAGCCCAAGGCCATCCTGTGCCTTCACACCACACTCAGGTAAGAACTTTGACTGAAGCAGGGGTGTATTGATAACTTAATTTGTGCTGTGGAATTCTGAAATGTGTAAAGTGTGAGCTAAGGAAAATGTCTTGGCAGAAGGAATTAAAAAAATTAAAACACTAGTAGCCAATTTCCAGCAAGTGTCCAAAAGATAACTGCACCCAGCGTTTCCATGGGTAGAGATGTCCCAAAGCATTTTTTAATATGCTATTACCAAGTCTTTAGGATACAGATAAAACTTGATGAAAAGGTCTTGAATGTAAGAGGGAGATGGGAGCTGTCTGGAAAAAGCCTGGTTATCCCCAGCACAGCCATTCCCTCGTGCACAGGGTGCTGAAGTCTGGAGGAACCTCTGCCTTCCATCCCCCAAATACAAACCTATTAATGTGTCACAGATCCACAGCTTCTACTGGCACCTCAGAGGGAAAGCATCTGTGTGTGAGTGGCAGAGCACTCAGCCCCAGAGCCCAGCTCTGATCAGCCTGATTCTGCTCCTCCTGAACCTGTGATCCAGAACTAATTTCCATAAAAAGAAATCTCCTCTGGGGAAAACGCAGCCTCTTATTTGGGAGAGACCTACAGAAAGCTAGGTAAAACACTGACAGTGAGCAGCAAAGTTCATTGCTTTGTGGATGAACATTTGCCTTTTCCTTGCTCACTCTACTGGAAAACTGCCTCTTTTTAACAGAGCTCTTACACAGCAATGCTGCTGCTAGGGAAAAATGGATTAGAAGATTATACTTTCCACTTCTTCTCAATGAACTGCAATTTAAAACAGCTATTTCGCCAATGTTTTTCTCTTTAAGCACTGGTAGTGCTGCACAGTCACTGGTGATGGTGCTCTGCTCTCCTTGCCTTGGATCAAATTCCAAAAATAAAGTTGCTGCTTCCAGAGCTGAGTAGGAGCTGCACAGACAATGCCCTCCCCCACAGCTCTGAGCAGAGAATTCTCATGTCTGCGTGTCAAATGAAGGGTAAGGCAAGGCCCAGAGCTTCCCTGGCACTACTGCAGGGAAATCCCACAGGAGCAGAGAAACTCAGAACTCTGAGTGAGGAAGGGCTCAGTCTGCAGGGCTTTTGTCACCGGGAATGGGGTGACTCATGCCAGGGCTTGAGGGTGATGCTGACACCAGCACAGCTCCTGATGAGGAAGTAAGACACAGACTGATGGAGCCCGGGGGTGGACAAGACTCAGGCAGCCAAAACCAGCAATAAGGGTTCCCCAAATTCCCCTCAGGGGGAAAGAATGGCTGGTTGCCATATTCTGGGTACTGCTGTGAACTGGCAGCACTGCTGTGAGTGTGCTGCAAACAGAGCTGGTCTGTCCAGTCCTGTAGTGGGACGGGAAAAATCTACCAACAAAAATAAAACAAATTCAAAACCCCCCGAGACTTGTAAGAATCCCAATTGAAGCAGTGCTTCCCCAAACATTTTACCCAGCATTTAAACCCAAACACCTCCACCCTCCCCGAAACTACAGCAAGAACTTGGGGTTATAAGGAGAAGAATGGAACTGCTCCCTGGGAAAGGAGAGGGCACCAAACTCTGAGAGCACCTGTAGCACAACTAGAGGTCAGGGAGAGCTACAGCTTCCTGCAGGGCTGGTTCCCACTGATCAGCTTTATCAGTGTCTGCTTTTTTTGGTAAACTAAGCCAATCTGCTGCACTGCCAGCATGGTCACCATCAGTGGGAGTCACTGGTTTCACTGGGGCTGAGCCACAGATCTGTTCCCCCCCATCTCAGCAGAAGGAGCATCTTCTGCATTTGGGAATAACCACAAATTCCCTCTGGATTAGAACCTGTCTACAGGGAATCCTCAGCTGTGTTAAGGAATGGACAAGCTTCTTAAATGCTATCAGTATCCTTAGCTCAATAAAGTTTTGCTGCAGCTTCTCTGCATACTGACTATTCCAGCAGCCCAAAAATCAGCATCAGAAATCATCAGTCCTTCATACTGAAGTCTTTTGCATAGTTTTTTCTTTTTAAGAAAGAAAGGCATTTTGGAAAAATTAAACAGAAATCGCATTGTACTTGCCCTGCCTCTCCTGAAGCTGTTGAGCTGAATTTCCTGCTGAATAACACAAGGAAAAAGAAAAGAAAATCCCCGAGTGCTTAGGCAGGCTCCTATCTCCCAGGCAGCTTAATTCCTCTGGCAGCTTCTCCCCTAATCTGATGCCCTGCATGCCCTCCCTGCCACTGCCACTTCTCAGGGAACAGCCACAAACGTACCTGTAAGGTGCTGGTTAAAAAGTTGTCCTGGGAGACAATGTCCACAAAAAAATCTGCAGGGATCTCGTTGAGCTGGTGATAGAGCACGGAAATGAGGTTGATGTAAAGGTCTTGGTACTTCCCTATGGCCTCCTCTGATCGGCACAGGATGTTCAGGAGTCTTTTCCAGTGCTCAAAGGCATCGTACACATTCCCAATCAGGAAGCAGATGAAGGCAAACTGCAGCTCAGCTGAGTGGGGTCAGAGAAGGGAAACAGAACAAAACACGTAAGACTAAACAGGTATCCTGGGAATGTGTCCTCCCCAAAGCTCTGCAAATGATGTAGGAACCCTGGTTTGGCTTTTGCAATGTGCATTCATACTCCAAACACTGACCCTGAGCTGCTCTCCAGCTGGAGCAAAGCAAAGCAGAACAGGGCAGGTCACCTGTGCCTGTGAGTATCAGCACTGGAGAGACTTTACAGACAGCAAACACCAAACCACAGAGCCAAACATCAAGCCAGAGTCTGCTGTTATTCTGTGAGTGTTCAGCCTGCCTGTGCTGAGTGTCCAGAGCCACATGGGATTGCAAATGCCAGTGTCCTAGAGTTCTGGGAGAGGTCAGCAATGCATCAACAAGAGTGTTTGCCTTGTTGAACTAAGAGCCAGGGTTCACCACTCTGGATGCTTGGCATCAACTGCTTTGCCACCATTCCCTAAGGTAATTTGTTCTCTTTACATCCTACAGTTGTCTTTGATAATTTTGAAAAAGATAAATTGTATAATGGTAATGTACAAAAAATGGGAAAAGGGACAAACAAAGGCTTATTCCAAACCTGGGTTCCAGCTGGGAACCTGGGAGGGCTTCTCCCTCCATCCTTCAATGAAACAAAACCCAGCTCCAGGACTTCCACAGATACAGTATTTATTTGTATCACAGGCTGTAAAAAAGACTGGGGAGTAGCTGAGCTCCAGGAGGTCTGGTGTGCCCACAGCAGGGGTGGCACAGCCTGGACACTGCCACCAGCAGCACATGGAGCACACACGGAGCTGTGTCAGGGAGGGACCGGTCACTGCAGCAGGAACCACCAGTTGGGAGGCCCAAATCCCCTCCCCAACCAAACAGGAACAAAGGTCTGGGGGTGTCCATCCCCACCTCCCATCCTGATGCTGCCAGGACTCTGTAAGATCTGCCCTCAAGAGGTTCACTTAACAGATAAAGTGCCAGACACAGGGCCAACCACGACTGCCGATTTTGACTTAATCTGGGGCAATCTGGGCTGCAGCACCATGTTCTCACACCAGAGTCATGGAACAGAATTCCGGAATACCCTGAGCTAGGAGGGACCCCCAGGATCATCCAGCCCAGCCCCTCGCCCTGCACAGACCCCCCAACAACCCCACCCTGGGCATCCCTGGCAGCGCTGTCCAAACGCTCCTGGCGCTCTGGCAGCCTCGGGGCTGTGCCCATTCCCTGGAGAGCACTGACAGTGCCCAGCACCCTCTGGGGGAAGAACCTTTCCTGATATCCAACCTAAATCTCCCCCGACAGCTCCAGCCATTCCCTCGAGTGCTCTCCCTGCTCACACAGAACAGAGATCGAAGCTGCGGGCCCCGAGGATATCTGGCCTCAGCCTCCTCCAGGCAATGGGAACAGCCCCTATGGCTGCTAAGAACTCCACAGATTTCTGTCCCGCACTGAAGAGAGACCGCGGCGCGCCCGGGAACAGCAGAGGTTCCACCCTGCGGCTCTGCACAGCAGCGACTCGGGGCTCACCGAGCAGGCTCAGCGGCCGGCCGGGGTAGCGCTGCTCCACCACGCGCTGCAAGGCGTAGCTCAGGTCCATGCTGTGCCGGGTGATCTCCTCGGGGGTGGCCCCATCGGGGAAGGCCTGTCGGGGCAGCTCGGAGAAGCGGATCTGGGTGCCGGCCCGCGGCCGCATGCGGGGCAGCCGGGCCAGGCCCTCGGCGTAGCTGCGGCACTCGGCGCCCAGCGGCGGCNCAGCCTCGCCCGCGGGGTCCCAGCGCAGCACCCGCACCTCGCGGCGCCGCAGGCTGAGGAAGCGGCCGGAGCGCGGCCCCGCGTCCCGCCCGCCGGCGCCGGCCGCGCTGCAGTGCACGAAGTGCAGCCCCGGCGGCACCATCTTCACGCCGCGGAACCGCGGCCCCACGGCCCACGCGCTGTAGTCGATGCCGAACTCGGTACCCTCGGGCACGTCCAGCACCACCAGGGCCGCGCCCTCGAAGAAGAGCTGCCGGGCCAGCTCGGGATCCCGCCGCAGGGCCGCCATGGTCGGGCCGCTCCGAAGAACCCCAACCGCCACCAGGCACCGAGCGGCCCTGCCCGGATATCCGGGCACGGTGGCGGGAGGAGCCTCCGCACCTCCCGGCCCCGCCCGACAGCGGGGAGGGAGCTGCTCGGGTTGGGCTGCCCGCGCTGGCACTGCGGCGGTACCAGCGCACCGATCGCTGCCGGCTCCCTCCCTGTTCCCCCCTGCCCATTCCCTCGGTCCCTTTCCCCCTCGCTCGTTCCCAGCCCCCAGCCCGGCGCTGTTCCCCTTTGCCTTTCTGTGGCTGGCGGCTGCTCCCCGCCGGCCCATTGTCCCCAGAGCCGGTTCCCAGCTGGCTGCCATTCTCCCGGGCCCCCCGTGCTCCCAGCCCCGCAAACGGACAGACGGACAAGAGCCCTGCCTGGGACTGATGGACCGAGAGCTCCCCGGGCAGACACACGGGGACCCTCACTGCGACACAGAGCCCTGAGCAGGACGGCCGCTGTCCCAGCACCACGTCCTTCGTCCCAGGACAACAGGCAGAGTCGGGGTCCCCGGAGAGGGGCAATTTCCACCACCTCCCTGCATCCCGAGCATTGTCATAACCACCTTCGCTGCCCCACGCTGTGTCCCAGGCTCAGCACCTGCCACACGAAGCCGCTCCCGGCTCCACCAGCCGCAATTCCCAACCTGGCATCTTCATCTGCCCTTGGTGGGGCGAGATCCCACCTGCAGAACTGCATCCAGCTCTGGGGTCTGCAGCACTGGAGGGACGTGGAGCTGCTGGAATGAGTCTGGAGAGGCCAGAGATGCTCCAAGGGCTGGAGCCCCTCTGCTCTGAGCCAGGCTGGGAGAGCTGAGGGTGTTCAGCCTGGAGAAGAGAAGGCTCCAGGGAGACCTCAGATCCCCTTCCAGGGCCTAAAGGGGCTCCAGGAGGACTGGAGATGGATTTTGGATAAGGGATGGAGGGACAGAACACAGGAAATGGCTTCCCACAGCCAGAGGGCAGGGATGGGTGGGATATTGGGAAGAAATTGTTCCCTGTGAAGGTGAGGACAGCCTGGCACAGGGTGCCCAGAGAAGGTGTGGCTGCCCCTGGATCCCTGGCAGTGTCCAAGGCCAGGCTGGACGGAGCCTGGAGCAGCCTGGGACAGTGGAAGGTGTCCCTGCCCATAGCAGGGATGGAACAGGATGAGCTTTATATTCCCTTCCAGCTCAAACCTTTTTGGGATTCCATGATTTCTATGATTTTCTCTTTAGACAAAGCCCTGTATTTCCATGTGCAGTGCCACTCACTGCAAGGTTCCCCCTTCACTTCTCCATCCTCTCAGCAGGAAAGAGTCCACCAAGGCTCCAGGCTGATTTAGCATCAAACACATTTATTTCACTTTTATTGAATACAAGAACAGTGAGCACACACGCATACACCACCGAGCACTGAAAAGGAGTATGACCAAAGGGGGAGAGGGAGAACAAGGGAAGAGAAAAGGAGAGTTAGTGAAGGAACAACAGAGTGTTGCAGTTGGTTGGTAAGGTGCTTCTCAAATAAAAATAAATATTATTATTATTATTATTATTATTATTACTATTGTTACCATTATTATTACTCATGCAATCGCAGGCCAGGTTCAGAATGAATTTGTTGGATTGGGTAAAAACAGGCACTCGTGTCTCCCACCCCTTTCCACAGAAAGGCCCCTGGAAGAAAACAAGCAGTGGCCAGCTATCCAAAACAGAGCATGGTGATGGGCAGGCTGGGGCTGAGCAGCAGAAAGCCATGCCTCGCCAGAAGAACAAGCAGTGAGCTTTTTTTCTTTCCTTTTTTTCCCCTCTTTTTTTTTTTAAAGAAAAGAAAAGTTTTGGACACTGCCACCCATGAACACGCTGGGGGAGCCAGGGGCTGCTCACTGCAAATGGAACTCATGGCAGCCCAAGCGCACAGGGAGCCTGACTCTGTAAGGCTGCTCATTCCCACAGGAGCCTTTGCTTCCCACACTGTGCACAACGCCAGAAGCAAGGCTGGAGGGCCGCGGTGGCCTCGGCTGGGTGTGGAGGTGCCCAGGCCAGCGGGGCTCCCCCGAGTCTGAATTGTGCCATGTACTGGTAAACGCCAGCACGGCAGGCAGACCCCAGACCCCAGCCCTCACCAGCCCTGGCAGTGCCACTGCTGGGCACGGCTGGCTTGGGTGCACTGGGAAAACAAAAGAGAAAAGGAGCCTCTTTGCTACTGCCTTAAGTGCTGTCAGGTTGGGGCTGTGCTTTCTGAAGGCGCGTGGCTGGAGCTGGGGAGCAGCAACCCCCCTGCTCTTGCCTTCCATGCCTGCAGGAGAAACCTCTCTGCCAGGAGAGGAGACTCCCCAGGGATGCACTGGTGAGCAACTGGCAGGAGCAGCTCCCTCCTGGGACAGCGAGGGTGGGAGCAGGGTCTGCCCACAGCATCCTCATGGCTTGGGCACTCCTGCTCGGGCATCCTGTGGGTCCCGGCGGGAGCTGGCAGAACGCTCCTGTCCCTGGGCACAGTCTGTGTGAAGGGTGGGAGACTAAAGGCAAAATGGTGCAGAATCATGGGCCCTTCTGTTTCTGCAGGAGCAAGAGACAATTCCAAGAAGGAAACCCATTTCTTTCCTTTCCTTTCTGGTTTTGGTTCCGAGCCTACCCGAACTGCCTGGTTCACAGTGTACGGGGCCCTGGGCTTGGCCCACGATCCCCTTCCGAAGGCAGCCCTGGAGGGAGCCTGTGGCTGAAGGCCGAGCTGGGAGCAGCTCCACTGACACCTCCCGGGCTCTCCCAGGCAGGCTGGGATGCTGGGGAGGCTCTGCAGGGATGGAAACAGCACGGTCCCTCCACTGCCTGTCCCTGGGCAGGTCCGGGGAGCACTGCCGTGGCCCTGCCAGCGCTGTCCCCAGCCCTCTGCCATCACACCCCGGCTTGTGGGGGAGGCAGGGCACAAACAGCCCCTCTGCCTTCAACCCTACTACAAAACTCAAGTAACTCCATTACTGGGATCCAGAAACAAAGCAAACCCACCCCACCCACTGGCACGGCTCTGCGGGACCCATGAGCCCTGTGGATCCCACCTCGCTCCCAGCTGATCCTGTGGCTCTGGGGGGGCTGAGAGCCCATCCTGCCTGCAGCTGTCGGAGCTGGAGCCTTCCCTGCCCCTCCAGGTGACTGCTGCCCCTCCAAACCTCACCACCACCCGCTGCAGATCAACCGGCAGGACATTCCTGTCGCCCTCTCCCCTTCCCCCCCAGCCAGCAGCGGCTGCAACCTTCCCTGTTCCCTTCTTGCACGACTCAAGAGTCCCATGTGTGATCTAAGAGTCTCCAAATACACCAACCACAGTCAATCCAAGAGTTAATAACTTAAAAATGTCAGCATCGTCTGTACCAGCGCTGTTGAATTATTTCAGCATTGTTCCCTCCCTCCCCCTCCGTTATATAGAATAATATACAGAACTGAAATGCACATCCATATGAAACCCCACAGGCTGCTCCTTAGAGATGAGAAGCCATGTACATATCATTGGCTTTGTTTGAAATGAAACCCATTCCTAAATACCTTCAGAGAACAAGAGGTTGGACAAGTGCACAGAGAAGATAAGGAAGGGAAGGGGAAGAGATAACAGAACCCCAAAAAAATGAAAAAAACCAGCATGGAATGAGGAGAAGGGCAAAACGACACTTGTGAATTGGAAAATAAGGTCATAACTTGAATGTTTTTCTCTCTTCTTTCCAGAGGTGGGGAATGGTTTTGCTTCTGCTTGTGGTTTTTTACTTCAGTTTGCTTACTTGCTTTGTTGCAAAGCAGTTTTCCTTTCCATTCAGTGTGCAACAAATGAACTCATGATTGTGTGTCCTTTCATGTAACATGCAAGATGGTGGCTTATTGTATTGTTACCGAGATTATTGTTATTATTATGACTTTTTAAATCTGATTTGATCACCAATCCAGGAAATTCTTCAATTTATCTGCAGAGGGTTGGCTTTGTTTGTTGGTGGTGTTGTTTGCTATTCGTTTCCAGCATATAGCAGCAGTGCAAGGATGCATTTTGTTTCCTGTTTATATATATATATATATATATGTATGTATGTATATATATATATAATATATTTGCTATTCCTTTTTTAAAAATTTTTGTCTCTCGCCATGAACATTGCAGCCAGGATGTCTATGTCTTGCTGACAAATCCAGCATGAAGGCTCCTTCTCCCCTGTTCTCCAGGTTGGAATACAGATGTTGGCTTCCAGGAACATGTTGGTCAAGATTCCTGTGCAAGGCAGACGGAAGGACCAAGTCACGGAGTGCCAGTCTGTGGAGGCTCCTCTTTGCATGAGGGCACTGGATAGAAACTTTGCAAACACTTGGGGCCACAGTTTGCACTTAATTAGCAGGAGCTCTGGTAATTAGCAGGAATTCAGGCACTGGCTGGTGTTGGTGCATGGGGGACATAAGGGGGAGTTGCTGCTCCCTCCCTTTAAGCCACTCAGCTAAAACTGTGGATCCTAAGGGATGCAGGAATGTCTGTGCTTGTCTGTACTGCGGGACAGGACCAGGCAGCTCCACGAGCCCCTCCTGACCCTCTCAGCTGCAGTGCTGGTCGCTTTTCCCGGCTTAAAAGCTGCCAATCAAAACCTTCATACGATAAAGAAACGGAAAATCCTGGTTCCAAGGAGCCTCTCCAATGCAGCTGCAGCCTGGCTGCCACCAGAGCTCCCAGAACTGTTCCCTGTCCTCTCCCCCCTGTCCCCACTGCTCCCACACAGGGCTCTGGTGGCTGTGCCAACCCAGAGGAGCTGCAGCTCCTAGATGAGGAGGGAATGGGGTCAGGTAGGGGGTTTAGGGTGGGGCAGGAGTCCCCACACTCTGGGGAAGTGTCTGGGACTGTGACAGCTCTGGGATGTCTGCAGGGAGGTGCAAACCTTGTGTGCTGCTGCCTGCACCTGTGAGTGTATGAAAACTCAGCCTGGGGACCTGAGTGGGACCAGACAAACTGTGTGGTTCTTGGACAGAAATTATCATTTGTGCCAGCACTGGTCTGACACTTTGGCATTGCAGAACCTGTAAAGCTCCTCTGTAAAGCAAAGCTCTTGAGCCCACCCACAAACCTGAGGTGCCCTCATCCCCTCCCCACCCCAGGGGGATGAGCAGGTCCTTTCCTTTTTACATCAAATGCCTCAGAACCCTGTGCTGAGCAGGAGAGAAGGGTGACATGCACAGCGTTGCTTTTGGTTACACCCCCCCTTAGCCAGCAAGTGTAACTCACACCTGGCAGCTTCTCCACCTACCTGAGGTTTCTTGTCCCTTTCCTCTGGAGAGGGCTCTGTTTCTCTGTACACCACAGCTTTGGTTACCAGCATGTCGGGGTGCTGGAGTTTTGCCTCTTTGATTGCTAAAGCCAGTGCCTGGAGAGCAGAAGGGTGAGAGAGAGCATTTATCCTCCCTTTCCTGCAATCCTCCCTGACTGCAGCCAGAAAGCAGCTGAGGAGAATTCCAGGGAGCGCAGTGGGATTCCAGAAGGATAGGGATGCAGGGGTTCAGAGCTGAACCCGCAACAGCCTGGCAGAAGAGGCTGCAGCCCAGCATGGGAATCCAGCATGGCTGGGAATTCATCCACCCTTGGGAGCCCTCACGTGCTGCCTTTCTGTACTGTTTTTCTCTACAGAGGTGCTACTGAAACCTGGGCAAAGGCAAACACTAGGAAAATCTACAGGAATTATCAAATTCATTATTATAATTCTAAAAATTATTTTAGAGCCTTTTAATTACTTTCTCTCTTTACCTTTTTTTTTTAAGCAACAAATCCCAAACAGTGAGGCCACAGGAAAACCACCCAGTGGCCCTAAAGACTTGTGCCAGTCTTTGTTATTTCATCACAGAAGTGTGTCACTCTTTGTCCTCTGACACTGAGGCAGAGGCAAAACACCACACCTGGAGAAAGGCAACCTGCAGTGAGGTTGTGCTGGAAGAGAGAGGTGACCTGGGTCACTGGAGTATTTCAACAAAGGGCACCTAGAAATGCGTTTATGACTGTAAAAAAGTGGTGCCATCACTGTGTTCTGCACTGGGATGTGACCTTTGCCACAGCTTCATGGTGGGACGTGGCCTGAGGGTCACTGCACCCATGGGGACCTGCTCTGCTGGACAGGTTTAGGGCCTCAGGAGTCAGTTTTTGGCCAGAAGGGGTAAATAGGTTCAGCCAGAAGCAGAAACACAGTGCTGCATCCAGGGACAGCCAGAACAGGGCAAAGCCAGGGCATCCTGCTCCTACCTGGTCCTGGTCCACATCTTCATCTCCTGTGATAATGATGCGCTTCTCTATCCGGGTCTCGGAGAACCCCCCTTTCACAGTCTGCATGAGGAAAAGGAGAGCTCTCACCCCCTGTCCCAGCAGCCAGCTCCAGGCAGGGGGAACTCTGCCATGGGAGCAGTAACAGCCCCAGCATCCCCGCAGGAACTGCCCTGGAGGTCAGCAGAGCTCCCACTGCCCTTGGCTCAGGAAGAACTGAGACACAGCTGCCCACAGGGGGGAGGACAAGGGTGGGGGCAGGCACCGAGCACCCTCCTGCTGCTCAGCTTCTCACTGAGCTGTTGCTGTCTCTACAGAATCACAGAACCACGGAGGCTGGCAAAGCTCTCTGACATCACCAAGCCCAGCTGTTCCGCCAGCACTGGCCATGTCCCCAGGTGCCACAGCTACACATCTTTGAAACCCCTCCAGGGATGGGACTCCACCAGTGCCCTGGGCAGCTGTGCCAGTGCCTGACCACCCTTTTTGTGAGGGAATTTTCCCAAATATCCAATCTAAACTTCCCCTGATGCAACTTGAGGCCATTTCCTCTCATCCTGTCCCTTGTTCCCCAGGAGCAGAGCATGTAATTAATCTGGGGATGCAACAGCCATGGGTGAGACCCTCTGCTGCAGCCTCATCTCCTTCACTTCCCATGCCTGGCCCGGCCCTGGCTGGATGCACATCCCTGACTGTGCCTGCCTGCTGTTGTCACACGTGGCTGGATGGGACAGGCAGTGGGCACGGAGCGCTCTGTGGGATCACCATTCCCACAGGACAGCACACAGCTCCGGGCTCATTGGAAGGAGAGGGGCCCTTTCTGCTATACCAAGCACAATATAAATCCACCCCTCCCCTAATTCCAGTGGCTCTCAGGCCCTGGAGCTGCCCTCACCTTGGTAACGTGGGTGGTGGTGGAAGTGGAGAGCGTTTCTGCAGTGGCACTGAATATGCTGGTGAGCACCTCCTTCCCGGAGCCCCCGGAGATCTGCGGGACACAGAGCGGCACAGTCAGGGGGACATCGTGGGGGAGCCTCCAGCGCCAGCTCCCAAAGAGCCAGGGCCTTCCCCCTGGGATGCACTCACTCAGCCAAGCACAGGAGGGGAAAGCATGGCAAGGGAAAGAGGCACTGAGTTGTGCTTCCAACAGCACCAAGGGTTTGGGGGGGACAGGGAGAGGTTTCCACAGGGATCTCAGGCCCACAGCTGCTGGAAAGGGCCTCTGCAGTGACAGAGAGTCTCAAGACAGCTTTTGGCTCTTCCCCACCCACCCTCAGGGCCACTCTAGACAGAGCTCTCAGGCTGCCTCTATCCATCCCACTGTGCATGCCAAGGGCTGGGAAGGCTGGGAAGGCAGCACGGGAACCCCAGCCCCAGTGCCAGCTCTGCTCCCTGCAGCACGAAGGGACGAGCCTGGGGCAACACCTGGTGTTTGGCCAGGCTGGACTCCATCAACTGAGGGGATGGAGTAAGAAATCCCATTCCAGAGGAAGGGCTGTGCTGGGCAGGGTGCTTGGTGGTCATCACCTCCACTGGGAGTCAGGAGACTTTGTGGGTGGCCTTGGGTGACCCTGCAGGACGCCCAGGGCTGAACACACCTCAGCCCACTGTACCAGGGACTGGGGTATTTTTGGGAATTATCCTCCTCAGGCAGGTGTTCAAGGTATGGATCTGGCATAGGAAAAAGCCCACAGGTCGGCGTCTCCTGACATCTTGCTCCCCAGCCTTGTGAGCATCCTTCTGCCTGTCCCAGTACCAACACATCAGCCAGGTGCCAGTGCTGGGAACATGCCATGGGGCCCTGTGGGACCAGTCCCACCCAATCCCAGACCCACAGGGTTGACTTCCCCAGCTCAGCCTGGCTGGTGGCACCATGTTTCCCTCACCGGAGACAGGGAGCGAAGGTCTGTACTGGGAGCAGCCCCTTTGCCAGCCTTGGTGCCGTGATCCTGAAAGAAGAGCAGATGGGCACGTTGGCTCGGGTGCATGGGGCCACACGTGGCAGGTGTCACCCTCCAAAGGCCCCCCCGTGGGGCAGGGTCCCCCCAGCACAGCTGGCCCCGGTCACTCCTGCTGGAGCAGAGGGGACAGCGGCTCCCCCGCCCCTCGAGGGCAGCCCCGCTTACTGAGGTCGCCAGCGCCGTCTCTGTGGTGCCAGCCTGGGCAGCGGTGGTGGTGTCCCTGCTGCCTGGGGTGCCTCCGTCCACCTGCCGGGGCAAAGGGAACCGGGTGAGCCTGGAGATGCCACCAGGGAGCGGGTGACACCTGCAGGGACAGCGCGGCCATATGCCGGCAGCCAGAGGGAGCCAGGGAGGGCCGTGAGGCCACAGCCAGCCGGTGGCTGTCACACAGTGCGGATGTTCCTATGTGCCAGCACTGCTCAGGGGCATGGTAGGTGGGGCCAGGGACACTCAGAGAAGATCTCTGCGTGGGCTTTAGTTTGTGTTTTGGGGACTTCAGCAAGCCAAGGGTGAGTAGAGGCCCCCAACCACCCCACAAAGGCCCCCACCTCCTAGCGCTGCTGCCAGGGACAGCTTTTGGTGGGCTGAGGCTTTGGGGAGCCTCAGGGCTCAGCCTCTTTGGGGGTCTGGGGAGCAGGGCCATGGGAACAGAGCCACCACATCACCTGGGCCGTGTCTGTGGTGCTGACCCGATGGGGAGAGGAGCCTTCTGCCTCAGGCTTCTTCACAGTCACAGCGTCCGCTCTGGGGGCTGAAGGCTGCAGGAAAAACAGCTGAGTCAGCAGGGCCAGGCCCTGGGGCACGATGCCAACAGCCCTGAGTGCTCTGTCCATGGCAGGGTGCTGGGAAGAGATGACCTTTAAGGTCCATTCCATCCCAACTACTCTGATTCTGTGCTCCTCGTGCACCAGGCCCTGGCAGAGCACCCCTGCCCTGGTCCTCCACAGGTGCCACACACAGGATGTCCTGTGAGTGTCACACCGAGCTTGGCCTGGGCAAACAGCAGGGCTGGGCTGCTGCCCTGGGCACACGGGCACCACCCACAGGGCCCTGTGACCCACACACCCCAAATCAGGCCTGCTGTGTCCCTGTGATTTTTTGGGTAGATTTATAAGGATAAGGACATGGATAAGGACAAACTGTTCTTCAAAAGCTAAGTGAGACCCCCCCAAACCAGCTTCACCCATGTGCCGCAGCCATTCTGTGACTGCACCAGCTCCTGGTGGCTCTGGATACACCCGGGGTGTCAGAGCCTTGGGGAACAGACACAGGCTGCCAGCACTGCCCTGCTGCAGGAAACTGGAGCTGCTGAGGGCTCCTGCACGGGGGGTGCTTCACCCGTGTTCAGTACTCCCGAGCCAACAGCCAGCAGCCCTGGAGCGGATCCCCCACGGCCACAGCACCGGACAGTCCACACCAGGGCTTGCAGGCTAGCTCAGAGGCAGCTCCCTCTAGTTCTGCAGCTCCTTCCTGGCTTCAGGTCTGGACTAACCTCAGCAGCCCTGGCCAGTGCTGGGGACTTACCTGCAGGGCTGGAGGCTGCCCTGGGCTGGCTGGGCCAGAGGTGGCCCTGGCTCAGCACAAAGCCACATGGAGCTGGGGCTGGTTCTGCTGTCGCGGCCCCTGTGCGCTCAGCCCCACACACATGCACATGCAGTTCTGTTAGCCCTGCTGGAATCCCTCCCAGCACAGAGGGACCCTCCATGAGCTCCAGAGTGGCTCCACGAGGCCAAGCCCTCCCGGCCCCAGCACGACCAGAGAGATTAGCAGGCAGCACACAGCTCTGCACTCCACAGACTGGTCACTGAATTCATGCAAAACACGAGGACAGCCCCGGTGGTTAGTGCCGCGTGCCCCCCCTGCGGTGCACATGCTGCTGTGGGCTGAGGGCGGGGCAGCCAAACGTGGGGACCGAGAGGTGACGGTGACAGTGACTCCTCCTGGTTAGCAGATGCACGAAGCACGTGACAGAGCCATGCAACAGAGACACAGCGTGCACCGGGCAGAACGGGGGTGGCAGCCAGCATGCTCCTCCAAACCCGCCGGGAGCGCCGGGCACAGGGGACGCGGAGGCACGACAGCACCGGGCCAGTCCCGCTGAAGGGCGTCCCTGTGTACCTCTGGCTGGGAGACCTTATCCCTGCCTTTGACATCCACTTCCAGTCCGGGAACTACTTTATCAGTGTGCTGGAAGGAAACCAGGCCTTCGTCCTCCGTTTCACTCTTGTCCTTGTCCAGCTCGGGCAGGCTCTGGGAGATGTCCTCAAAGGCTGTGCCGTGGAAGTCCCCAATGACGGTGAAGTCCACCTCCGCTTCTAGGCTGGAAGTCGAGCTGACCGTGATGCTGGAGCACTTGCGCTCGATGGCCAGGTGGTTGTCCTTCAGGAAAACCGAGTCCTTCTCCTGGTCGGGCTCCTCGTCGCCGGTGTCGCTCTCGGGGGCCCTGTGCCGGGGCGGTTTCACCCTCTCCTCAGGGCCCTCCCTCACGCCCGCTCTCTGAAGGAGACACAATCGTGGAGAGACGGGACCATGAGCACTGCGGGGCAGCGCCGGCGGGAACACGGCGGGAGGAGGAGGAGGAGAAAGGCTGCAGCAAACATCACAGAGTAGAGTCAAACACAACTCAAGCATGGAGACCGAAACCTTTCTGACAGCAGCGGCTTTGCCGGGGGAGAGAAGGCGCCTCAACTGGATTGTGCCGAAAGCTTGGTGGCAACGAATCATCTCAAAAAGGCTCGGTCACACAGAAAAAAAGCTCGGCCAGCTTGGAGGCACTTCAGTGCACTGGTGGAAGCAGATGGATGCAAAACAATGGGTCTGATAGGAGACATTCAGAAAGAGCTCAGACTAAGGGCTATCGGATGTCAGTGACTCAAAAAAACAAACAAGGGAAAGAAAGAGAGAAGAGTTTGAAAGGAAAGGGCCCATCAGCCAGGCACGGTGAGGGAGAAGCAAAGGAGTGAGCCAATTCCACTGAGGAGGAGAGAGCCAATTCCACTGAGCATCCTGTGGAGCATCACCGCGGGGGGAGGTGCAGCCCAACAGCTGCCCCGGGGTGAGTCTGCCCCACCGACACCACCTGCCCCTCCAGAGGTCGCAGGTGAATCTCAGGGTGACCTGGTCAGTGTAATTGACAGCACGGCCAGAGCCAAGGGATGACCTCCCTCCATCCACTCTTCTCCAGACACAGACATACCTCTCAACTCTGCCATCGGAGGGGACGTGTCCCCTTGCCACGCTTTGCCGTGAAGTCTCGGGAAATCTAGACCCAGTTGTCCCTTAGGAACAGCTCTAAGCCCACGATGCCAGAGGAAACCCCACCTCCTGGCCTCTGCTCCGAGCGTTTGTAGCCAGAGCCGTCCCCTCACGGCCGGCCGGTGCCAGCATACCCCTTCCTCAGCACTCTGGGAGGTTGAGAGGTATGGGGGAAACACAGGGTGTCCAGCAGCCCCAGAGGAACACGCCTGCAGACACGGGTGGGGTGTGTGTCTGACCAATACATACAGAGAACCCTGCAAGGGGAGCGAATGGGCAGCACAGCCCTGGCCGCGGGGCGAGCGCTCACGCTGCCGGGAGAAGCACTTAGCAAAACAGCACCGAGACCTGTGAGATCACTGGAACAGCAGCCTTTACATTCTCTTCTTTCAGGCTGGATTTTACTGATGGGTCACATAAATCCTTTTCTTCCCCACTTGGCTCCTGAGATTTGCTCTGGATTAGAGAAAAGGGTTAGTCGGAAGGAAATGAACTCTGCAGGAGAGGCTCTAGCGCTCACAAGAGCGAGGGAAGCTGCTCCGTTACCTGGCCACCAGCTTGCTGAAGGCAGGGCAGGGTGGGAGCCAAGCAATAAGGGACATCAACCAACGTAGGAAATGCAGGGGTGAAGCTGGAAGCGTGGGCACGCTGCTGCCGGGGCTGTGTGCCCGTGACAGTCCCAGCTCCTCCAGCCCCCCCACCCCGATGCCCTCTCCTGCTCCCGGCCATGGAGATCGGGTGCCCCTCCTGGGTTCAGCGAGCGGCATTCTCCAGGGAGCCAAAATGTTTCGGGGGGCGCAAAACAAAAGCAGATGAACCAACTGGGCAGCGGCCGCACGCAGCCAGTAAAGCCTGACCACACACACAGACAGAGGACAGGGATGCAAAGCGCCTGCTGCCAGTCAATGGATGTGTGAGGAGCCACTGGACAGGGCAGAGCCACAGAACATGCGCACGAATGTCCCGTCCGGACGGTTCAGCGGAGTTACCACGGCCTCAGCCAAGGTGAGCTCGCAGCCGGAGTCCGGCGAGGCCAGGTCGGCACTGTCTTCTTCGTGCTCGGGTTCAGCAGAGACATTTTCCTTCAGGGAGCGAGGCTGGGAGGTGTGTCCCGAAGCAGCCCCTTGCCCGAGGGCCAAGGAGCCCACACTGGACACAGGTCCCACTGCAGGGGGTGAGGCGGGGCCGGTGCTCAGAGGCACGTCTTCTGCCAGATTTGTCTTCCCCGTGGCTGTCAGCGATGTCTCAGCTTCAGGCATATGCTCCTGTCCCTCCTGGGCCTCCCTTCGCTCCACTTCGCTTTGCTCGAACATCTTGATCTTGGAGGCCACGGAGGTTTCCCTGTAGCTCTCGCTGTCCTGGTTTCCTGCGGCCACGGTGGCATCCCCGTGCTCCTGGGACACAGCTCCTGCCAGCCCAGCCGCGCACACCAGCACCCCAGGCTCCGCTGGGTGTGTCCCAGCACTTGATTGCCCTGCCCCGCCTTCATTCCCCAGGGAGGAGAGCTGGGATGTCTCGCTTACTTGGCACAATCCTGCTGCGGGGGACTGGAAGTGTGGGACATCAGCAGCTTCTCTGGGAGGAGACTCAGCCTGCAGTGGCTGCCCCGGAGCCAGATCACTGTCCCTGGTGCTTTCTCCGACTGTCCGGCTCCCAGCCTGTGGATCTTGTCCTACATTAAACTCCCGGTCCCGGTGTGGCTCTTGTGCTTTGGGATCTGCAGTGTGGAGAGGCCCTCCAGCCACGGGGCCCTCTTGGGGCAGGTCCCTCAGGATCTGAGTCTGGTGTTCTGCTACTTCTGCCTTGGGGGGCAGCTCAGTCATGCCAAGGCTTTTGTCATGGGACAGTTCTTCCATCCCAGAGCCTTCATCTCTGGTCGGCTTCCCTGACCCTGAGCCCTGGAAGAGCTCTTTGATCACGGGCTTCTCCTCCTCCAGGGGCTCTTCAGTGGCAGGAACCTTGCTCTGTGCTGTGACAGGGTCCATGTCCTGGGCCACCTCCCTGGTGGCCGGGTCTCTGACCTGGATTGATGCTGCTGCAGTGTCTGCGTTTTGGGGTGGTTCTCCTGTAACAGGACTTGTCCCCTGGTGGGGTTTCCATGAGGCAAATCCCACATTTTGGGATTGTTCTTCAGCTTCAGGATCGGTGCTCCTGGATAGTGTCACCTCTGTGGAGGGGCTCACACCCTTGGGCATGGCCATCCCTCTGGCAGGGCTGGTGCCCAGGGACAGGTCCGTGCCCTGAGGCTCCGTGCCTGGAGATGGCTCCGAAGGGACAGGGCTGGGTTTCTGGGGAAGACATGGAGGGACAGGAGCATTGGGTTTGTCCCCCTCCAACCCCACAGTGTGAGCGTGGCCCTGCTGAGACCGAGCTGATGAAGGAGGCGACTTGGGCTCTATCTCTTCCATCTGAAGAACCACTGTGGCACTTTCCTCCCTGTCACTGTCTGCTCCAACCCTTCCCAAGAGCCCCTTCAGTGCTGGGCAGATGTCTGGGGACCGTGCTGGGCTCCCTCTGTGCTCCCCAGCCCTGGGGCCATCCCCTGCCAGGCCACATGGCTTCAAGCCTCCCACTGGGCTCTGCAGCTCCATCTCCTCTGGTCCCACCTCCTGGGAACACGGCAGGGCTTCACTTCCTGTGGGTGCTCCCCCAGGCACTGCAGCACCAGCTGCTTTCTCTGGCTGCAGGGACAGCTCTTCCCACCCTGAGAGGGGATGTCCCCCTGGACTGGTCCCATCACAGCCCGTCCCAGGCGGCTCTGGTGCTCCAGTGGGTTTTCCAGACACTGTCCTCTGTTGGTGACTTGCTGAGGAGAGGGGTTGGGACCCTTCTGCCACGGGTGCCACGTGCCTGGATCCCTCCCCGGATGTGTTTACTGGGGCTTCTGGTCTCTCCTCCAGGCCAAGCCACCCAGTAGTGTCCGAGACCAGGTGTGTTTTACTGTCCTTCTCCTCCCCCTCTGGATCTCCTAAGTAGATGATCCTCTGGGTTGCAGAAGTCTCTGAGCTGTCATCGCTAGCCTTCACTTTAATTTTCAGGAGCTCTGGGGCCGTGGCTGGCACTTTGGCCTCCTGCTTCCTGAAGGTTGCAGAAGCATGTTCCTTGGAGAGCACCTCACCTTCTCCCTGGGGAGGCTCTGGCTCCAAAATCTTGGTCCTTTGCCTCTCTTCAGGCTGCTGACAGGGCTTGAGCAGCCCTGGCTCCCTGGTGGCTGTGCCTTTGCCTGGCTCCTGGGGCTCCCTCTCCGCGCTCTCAGCAGGCGGATGTGCCGCCTCCAGGTTGGGCTCCCCCCTGCTTTCCTTCTCATAGAGCTCATCCTCCCACACGGACTCAAAATCCTCGGGACTAGCAATCATTTTGGCTCTCTTCCTCGTATCCAAGGCTGCAGCTGCCGGCTCTTCCTGGCCTGCCACGTCCTTGGCTTTCCCTACCATCACCTCCACTTTTGTCAGGCTCCCACTCGTGCTCCCCTCCGAGGTCCCTGCACGTGCTTCTTCCGTCTTGGC
The DNA here is from genome assembly GCA_013399225.1 of Rhipidura dahli. NCBI lineage: Eukaryota > Metazoa > Chordata > Aves > Passeriformes > Rhipiduridae > Rhipidura > Rhipidura dahli. The sequence goes on along the minus strand of VXAC01002807.1, from coordinate 119,983 downwards.
TCTCAGAGTTTTCCTCAGAGCTACAGCTTCCAGCCTAGGTGCTTCTCTCTCTATAAATACCCAGTGCTCCGAGCCCTGCATTGCAATTGGAGCAAGAAGAGTTAAACGCATCAGACAGCCCGGTCCCGAGTGCTGCTGGCACGAGTGGCACAGCTGGTCTGCCTGGCACAGGGCTGCCTACGTCATCGTCATCATTGTCATCATCATCACTGTCATTATTGTTGTTATTATTATTACCAAGGCCAGAGTTGAGGCTCTGTACAAAGAGCCTGGAACTCATTGATGGAGAGAGGGACGCAAATAAGGGGCTGATGCCCCACTGGGGACTGAGCCAGTGTCCTCTTTGAGGATAGTGCTTTGCTCTGGCTGGCTCCCGGGCACAGCTGCAGTACCTGGGGCTTCCTTGGTGGCACAGAGTGGGAGTGAAGCTACCCCAAGCACAGTAACAGCCCCCAGGGTCTCTGCAGAGGCAGGAGCACACAGCTGGCTGTCCCCTTGTTTTCATCTGGCCCTGGAAATTCCCAGGACTGAGATTTCATTGGAAGAAAGGTCCTGGGTTTTGGGTAGCTTCACTCTCAGCTTCATCCACGTGCCCTAAGAATGTGTCAGGCTGCCACGAGCATGAGTAGGTAAAGAATCTGCCTGAAGCCATCAGCAAGGCCCTGTCCCTTTCCTACCACGTGCTGCAGCTCAGATTCCCCCAAAGGCCATCCCTCCTTTCCAGCTCATCTCCTCAGCACCCAGCCATGCTGAAACCAAGTGTTGAGAAAGTGTCACCTGGGAGAAGCTCCCCGTGAAGTGTAAAAGACCACGGGCTCAGCAGCAGGACCAAGCAAAGGCCACAGAGCATCCTGCAGCAGGGACACAGCAGAATGTCACCCTGCTGCTGGCAGGGGACACCAGGTCACTGCTGCCAGGGACACCTCATACATCCACGTGCTCATCCTGTAGGTCAGCTGAAGGCCTCATGAGTGCCAAGGACAAAGCACTGCTAAAATCCAGCCACTTCTGCAACAGGAGGTAGGAAATAACTCAGGGAAAGAGAGTGTCAGGAGAACATCTGCACCATGAGGCAGCTCAGCCCTCCCGGCAGCACATGGAGGGCAGTGCTGGGGCTCCCCGTGGGGCTGGCACTGCTCCTGGCCCAGCCTGCCTGGCACAGCCTGCAGCAGGGGCAAGGACAGCCCTTGGGGGAAGCAGGATGCACTCCAGGCCCGGGGAGGGGGCTGACTGTCCACCCCCAGCTCCAACCAGGACCAGTGATCCATGGAAATGTGAGCCTCACCCCATGCAGGCAGCTGGGAGAATGTTTGGAGCAGTTGCACCCAAAATGCACACCTGGTGTTTGATAGTGGAGAAGGGGAAACGACGGGGCAGAGGGGAACAGAGCCAGAGGGAGCCAAGGGAAGACAATATTAGAGGAGACAAAGAAAGGAGGAAAACCAGTTAGCAGTGGAAGAGCTCTCACAAGGAAATCAGAAATCAGTGAAAGCCCCCAGCAGAAAAATGCCATTCCCAGCTGCTGCCTTCTCTGCCAGGTGCCAGCAGAAGCAGAGCTCCCTCGGCACAGTGCCACAGGCCCTGCCCCTGCCCCAGCGTCTGCCATGATTCCCTCTGCCCCCCAAAACCCCCGGGAGCCTGCAGGGAAGCACAAGATAACACCCCAGCCCTGAGGACAGGGAGGTGCCAGCTCCTCGCAGTGCTAGGACATCCCCGGGGATGGGCAGCAAGGGCACCCTCCTCCTCTGTGCCAGAGGGATCCTTGGCAGGGACTCTGCCCTGGCCCGGCAGCCCCACTGAGCAGCCAGGTCTGCAGGAGACCTGACCCCAGCCCGACCCACAGCCCCCTACCCTGCCCCAGCTGCTCCCCAGCTCCCTTCCTCTGCACCTGCCCCCAACACAGCTTTTGTTCCTTCCCAGCCCACGGACACCGGAGCAGAGCCTGTCAGTGGCACCAGGCTGCACCGTGGTCCTTCCCAGCTGGGTTTGACCGTGACCCCAGCACCATCCCTGCCTGGGGGGCTCCAGGGGCTGGTGTCTGGCATTCCCTCAGCACTCCTTCCACTCAGCAGCCACGACAGCCACGACACCGCTCACTTTCCTGACAGTGCAGCAGCTTCTCTCCTGCTCCTGCTGTCCCACTGCTGAACCCCTTCCCAGCCAGGACAAGGATGGACAGCTTGTGGGCACATGTACAAATCTCCTCAGCAAAGCCCTCTAATCCCTCTTGTCAGCTGCAAATCAGAGTCCTTCGGAGGGGACCTTCCCTGGGCAAAGGGGATGAGTTTCTTCAGGCTCCTCCTCTGAGTTAAGGCCCAACACAAATGTTGTAGATCAAAAAGTCTAAAGCCTGGAACACGTTCATCCATGACAGGACCTCTTCACCAGTCAGAAAAACCCCAAAGCTTCAAATTTATTTCCAGACTGGCTTCTTCCTTCTCCTCAAACTCTTGAGATGAGCACAGCCCAGCTCATGGGACATCCAGCTCCCCCTTGGTGTGACGTGAACTCTGCTCTGGAGGGCTCAGTGCCAGCTCCAGCCACAGCTCAGGGCAGCCCTTGTGTCTCCAGAGCCTTTGGCCTCTGGGGGATGCTTGGATCCAATCTCAGGATACTGGGGAACATCCTCCAGGGAAGCGGGGTACTTGGGAGCTCCAGTGGGCCTGGAGGATGGAGCCACACCAGAGCTGCCTCCGAAGGGTCTGTCCAGAGACCAGCCTTGACTTCCCAAGGGAGAAGTGACTTCCACACTTCCCTTCCTCCCTCCACATCTGCTCCAGGGACAGGAGCAACTGGGATACTCCTGCTGTGGCCCAGGCAGCACAAGGGACAGAAGGAAAAGGTGACAGCAGGGAGCAGAGCCAGACTCTGCCCCACCAACGGGGGCCACAGCCTCGAAGAGCCCCAGGCACGTGGGAGGCCTCTCCCCTGGGCACCCTTCAGTGCCCCTGCTGCCCTTCTCTGCTCTGAGGCAGACCAAAGACCCAGCTCACCTGCGGGGAAAGCACGAGCCCCAGGCAAGGATAATGAGGGAATCTGAGATACTGGGACAACACGGGGAGCTGGAAAGGCTCCTGGCACTGCCCAACCCAGCGTTCCTGTCCTCCAGCAGGAATGGGGACAGAGGGATGGAAGTGACCACCCAACCTCAGTGGGCCTGAAGCCCATGGACACCAGGGGATGTTCTGGCAGTGATGAGAGCTCCAGGCTCTGCAGATGTGCCATCCTTGTGCCATCACCCTCTGGGGCCATGAATCCCTCACGGAGACCATGGGCTCTGGCCTGTGGGGATATGTGGGGACATGTCAGGGCTGAGTCTCAGGCACAGATGATGGTGAGGCCACCTTAGCACCTGCACCCCAGCTCAGGCCGGGCACGCCGAGGGCAAGACTGGATCAAGAGATGTGTGTGCACCTCACAGCTGCTGCTTCTGTCCTCCAGCTCTGAAACACTGGAATATGGAGGGTGCCAGCATGGACCAGGAGATGCTGCTGCTCCGTTGAAGCCTAGGCTGCGTCCAAGCCCTCCCTGACATCCATCCTGCCTCCCGGGGACTGCTTCAGCCAGCCCAGGTTCAGGCTCCTGCCCATGCTAGTGACTTCTGCATGGACTGAGTGGCATCCACAAGTGTGCCCAGCCTGTCCCCCAGCCCTCTGCCTCTGGTCCTCCCTGGGATGCTCAGGACAAGTGTCCCAGCACCATGTGTCCCTGGGGCCAACCATGCCAGAACCCAAACCCCAGGCTGTTTCTGCTCAGTGAAGGCACCACCCTCAGCTGTCCCCTGCCCTGAGCTAAACCCACACACAGGGGGTGCTGCAAGCTCTCAGCCCTTGTGCCGATGGGGTGGGACCTGGCTGTGCACAGGCGGGAGCCCGAGGATGCCTCCGAGGGTGCCCTTTGTCAGCGTGCCTGAGGCTGCTGGCACCAGGCCACAGGACCTGCCTGGGGACCCTCAGCACTGGGCTCCAGCATGGCCTCACACCAGCACTGGGAGCTCTCTCCAGGACCACATCCCAGAGCCCAGCAGGAACAGCCAGGGGAGAGGGTTCACCAACAGCCCTGTCCTGGGAGGGGTCCTGCTTGTCACCAGAGAGGGGACCCACCCACGGGCAGCTCTGCTCAGAGGGCACAAGACCCCTCGGCAGGCTGGGGACCCCCACGGTGGGAGTGAGGGGTGGGGGGGAAAGGGGATGGTGACAACCTCAGGAGAGGAGACAAGGCTTTTCTGCGTGAAAGACTCCATGCTTAGGGAAGCTCCATGCTCAGATGCAAAATCGTCTAAGGTGTCCTCTTCGATCGTCTGTGCCAGCACGGAAACCCCAGCACCCATGGGGAGAGAGAGAGGGAGACAGAGACAGAGAGACAGAGACAAAGAGAGAGAGAGAGAGAGAGAGAAAGGGAGAATTTGAGAAGGAATGAAGGAACAAAGGGTGGGCAGGTGGGTGGATGGATGGAAGGATGGATGGAAGGATGGCTAGATAGATGGACAGAGGTCACAGCTGTGCCAGCTCTAGATGCTCCCTTCACATCTCTGCACCTGATGCATTCCATGGTCACAGCAATGTGGGGGAAATCCCCTCTTCCTCTTCCCAGCCGAGCGCTTTGCTGAGGGGCCACAGCCCCCCCCGCAGCCCCCATCTCTGGGCAGGGCTGGGGCCCAGCAGGAGCACAGGCACATCCCAAGTTCCCTGCAGAGCCCGTGCCCTCTCCATGGCAGGGGCAGCCAGGACAGGGCAGCCGCACATGTGGCACCCACCCTCCTGGAGCCACGTTCCCTGCACTGGCTCAGAGCCCACAGGGACAGCAGGCAGGGAGGGTCCCCGGCAGGGCAGCCAGGCTGGTAGTGGGGACACTCTTGTTGCATGCTGCCTGCACAGAGCCTGGCTGTGCCACGTCCACACCCCTCCAGCAGAGGGGGCTCTGTCCTGGCACCCCAACCCCAGCGCTATCCTGTCACCCCTGTGGTCCCAGCGCAAAGCCAGCGTGCAGAATGCCCAGCAGGGAGGATGTGGGTGTGGGATGCCAGCGTGGCACCACTCATCTTCCACCTCCTCCAACCACCCACATTCCACTGCTGAGAGCACCACCGGGCACCTCTGCACAAGGGCCTGGTCCTGCTCTGCCGGGGGCACCCCTGGGCAAGAGCTGTGCTGGCACTGCCCCACAGGCTGCTCGTGACAAGGGTGAGCAAAACCCCACCCCATGGGCCACTAGAACCACAGCCCACCTTTCAGGTAGCCCCAGAACACCTGCAGACAAGGGCTGTTCCATCCCCTGCCAGGGAGATCCCCCCAGCAGTGAAAATGGTTCAAACTCTTAAGGCAACACCCCCATCCCCAGCACGTCACTCCCAGCGTGCTCCCTCAGGGCAGCACAGGAGCAGAGCCCCTGAGCTGAGGGACTCCTCCCCAACAGATCCTGATCCTCTCTGGAAGAGAAGCAGCAGAACAAACCTCAGTGGCCTTTTCAGGGGTTCCCTTTGGTGTTTCATCCTCGTGCTTGGGTGAGGAAGAGGCTGGTGAGGAAGGCAGCCTCCTGTCCCGGTCCCTGTGAACCAGTTTGCTGTTGGGCTCCTTCAGGGTCCGCTTCAGCTCATTGATGCTGGCCTGATGCTTCAGCAAAACATCCTCTGGCTTGTCTAAAAACTTGGGAAGGAGAGAGGAAGAGAGAGATGGTTAAAGCATCAGCCAAGTCCAAAGGAATGAGCAGGGGCACTGGGAGGGTTGGCTTCACACTGGGCTGGAATTTAGGGTCTCAGGAGCCAAATGAGGGGCACAATGGAGCACCCTGGTCTGCAGGTCTCACTGCAGGAGAGGGAGCAGCTCCTTTACTGCAGGCAGCAGCAGAAGGGCCGCAGGGGCTGAATATGTGTGGCACGTGAAGGGCATGGCCTGGCTTGGTGGCATCTCCGGGGCTCTGCGTCCTCCTGGCCGGGGACAGGCTAAAGCCTCCTGGAGGGGAGAGTAGAGAGGCCTCTCCCTCGGGATCAGCAAGGAATGGGGACTTGCTGGAAGCAGCAGCAGCCTGTGCTGCTTTTTGGTGCCCGGCACAAAGGGAGCCCAGGCTCCGTCCCAGACAGGCATTTCCAGCAGAGCTCCTCCGGAGCAGGCCCTGATAAAGGGATGGAGGTCTGGGGCTGGGCAGGGATGTCCAGCACGGATCCAGGCCTGGATCCCCGTGGAGCAGCCCAGGGTGGGGTGGGTCTGATCTGCTGTGGAGAGAGGAGAGCTCAGAGCACTCAGGGGAGAGGGGTCAGGTGTCAGAGCGTGGCTCAGTGAGGGCACAGGCGCCGGGGTGGCCCCCTCATCCTGCCGCAGAGGTGGGCAAACCAAACCCAAACCCAAAGCTCTCCTGAGGTTCAAAAGGAGGCCCTTAAATACCTCCCCGGTACCTCCTCGGCAACAGAGCAGAGACCCGTGAGAGTCCCAGGAAAAGCCCCACCGAATTTTCCAGCACAGCTCAGGAGAAGTCCTGCCCTGGCCCCGCATGTCCGAGCTGAGGAGGGCTCAGGTGTGCCCACCTCTGGGCTGGGCGCAGCACATGCACATGCAGTGGGCAAGCGATGAGGTGGGCGGGGGTCGGGGCCGGTGCCCACCCCCGGCGGGGCTGCACTGGGTGCTACCAGCGTGGCCAACCCCATCCCCTGGCCGTGCTTGCTCCCCTTGGCAGCTCCAGCTGGGATCTCTGCTCACAGAGGGGATCCCCTGGGGAGCAGCCCTGGATTTGAGGCTGGGACAAATGGTTCCTGAGGGGCCACCACAGGCACAGTTTGTGCAGGGAGGGCTCAGCCTCCCTCTCTGCTCAGCCCCTCTCAGGGTGGGCATGCACAGGGCTGGTGCCAGTGCTGGTGCCCCCAGGCAGCTCAGAGCCTCTCGGCCCCTGTGGGGGTGGGATGGCAGCCACAGTGTTTGGGAAGCCCCAGCCTAGCTCTTGGGGGGTTGCAGGAGAGCTGGGCAGGGGGAGATGAGGCAGTTTGGGTCAGGCAGGAGCAGAGCGTGGTCGGGTGCCAGCAGGAGGATGGGACCAGCTCCACAGGAGAGGAGACACACGGCGAGGACATGGCGGGGTCAGGAACACGAGCAGAAGCCAGGTCATCCCAGTGGGCCAGGGGCTCTCCTGCCCTTGGGAGGGCTCTTGCTCACAGGTACAATCAAGACCACCTTACTTAGTGGGATAGAAGATGCCACAGCTGATCCCCAGCTGTCTGTTCCTCGGGCTCCTCCAGCACCCAACCCCTGGCCCGGTGCATCTTGTATTCCAGTAAATAGGGTGCCACATGGACTTGTTTTGGGAAGGATGGACAATATGATGCACCAATGAGGACTAAGATACTCCAGAGAGAATACCTCCTGCTTGTGCCTGGGGGTTGTTTCGTGCTCCGGCTGGCAGCAAAGAGAGGGTTAAAAGTAACCAGCAGGGTCAGTTGAGGGCACTTGTCACAAACAGCACAGTTAAGTTGATGGGCTGGTAGGGACCCCCCTCCCCTCCCAGCACAGGGCTGAAATGGGCTGGGACAGCCCAGGGACCAGGGCAGGAGGGGGTGGGCTGTGCCCAGGCAGTGATGGGCACTGATGTGCTCAGCCCGTCCCCATCCCCATCCCTGTCCCAGAACCGGGCTGCTCCCAGGTCCAGCCCTGCCAGGGGATGAGCCTTGAGACCACCTGGGGGGCTCTGGCAAATCCAAGTTAAGCTGAACCCCCGTGACAGCTCCACTTCCACCAGTGGGGCCAAGAGCCACATCCCAAGGGTGCCACCAGCCTGGGGTACAGCTGACAGCAGCAGGGCTGCAGGGACCCTGCCCCAGTGATCCTTCCTGCCTGCAGCCCCGCCCTGCTGCCCGTGCCCAGCCTCTGCCTGCTGACCCCTCCGCCCCCACCCTCCTCTCCCCACCTCGGCTGTACCTTCAGCTCCTTGATCTTCGTTGGGGTGGTCACCTCCTCATCCTCCGTCTCAGAGCGTCTCCTGCTGCCAAACTCACCGTCCTCATCCTGCTTCTCACCCTCGGGCCCGGCGTCGTGGTTCTCACTGACAGAGGCTGGGCGCGAGAACTCTGCCCACGGGGGACAGCTGGGTCAGCCCAGCCCTGCCACCCTGCCCCTGCCAGCTCTGACAGCCGGGTCAGCCCAGCCCTGCCACCCCGTTGTTGCCCTAGCCCCACTGCCCCTGCCAGCTCACACCTGGGGCAGATGGTCCCAGGGGTCCCAGGGGTCCCAGGGCACAGGGGAGGGGGTGATGTGTCCCTGAGCTGCCTGACCCTGGCCCTGCCATGTCCCCCTGCGCATGCACAGCCCCTGTGCCAGGGGATGCAGCTGGGCACAGCCTCCAGAGGGAAGCCCGACGCTTCTGTGACTCCACCCAGCCCCAGCGAGGCCCCACAGCTTCCCCCGGATGACGGCAGAGGACCAGTGCCCCTCTCTGTCCCAGGAGGGCCGTACCTCCGTCCAGGCTGCGGGACATGGTGTAGCGTTTGCTGGAGGAGCGCTCGAAGAAGGGCGCGGGGCGGTCGATGAGGGCGCTGGCCTGGCGTGTCTGCGCCTGCGTGCGCCCGCTGTACCGAAACTTGGAGCCCATCACCAGGAAGCCCTTGGGGGGTGGCTCTGGGGACACCAGCCTGGGGGTCACAGGGGCGGGAGGGTGTCAGCGAGCCCCAGTCAGGCCCCCCGGCACTGCCCCCCACGTGCACCCACTGCGGCAGGAGCAGGAGCGTGTCTGCCTTCAGGAAAGGGGGCCTGGAGAAGGCCTGCGGAAAGTTCCTCACCTGAAGAAGGTGTGATGCTCTATGCAGACCTTCCAGAGCCTCTTGGCCGACCGGTGGTTGGGCAGCTTGAAGCCAATGGTGCTCTCAAACTGTTCGTACTTGGGGGAGACAGAGACAGGCTGTTACAGGCACATCCTGCCCCGGTGGCATGGCAGGACAGCACCCTGCCAAGGCCCTCGGGCTCCCCGGGCAGGAGCCATGACCGTGCAAAATACCCCCAGAAATCTTCAAATCCTTGCTTGGGATGGTCCATGCCCAGCACGGTGATGGGACACACCCCACACCTCTGGCCAAAGCACTTTCCTCAGCTGTAAATGGCTTTTCAGTGCAAGGTAAATTCCCCCAAGAAACAAAAAGCTTCTACAGCTGTTTTGCTCTGAGGGCATCACTCCTAGGTGTGCTGTCCTTGCCCTCCGGCCTGCTGGAACACGTGGATGGAAATGCATTTTCCCACCACAAAAGAGTGAAAATAAAGTCTGAAAACTAATAAAAAAGCTTCCTGATTATTTTTTGTGAAGATGTGACAAAAATGGCCCTCAACCCCCATTCCTGGGCAAGCTCCCTACGCCAGCAGGGTCATGGTGTCTGTCAGGGATGGGATCCTGGGGTCCCTCAGCTGCTGAAGTTGCAAGAGCACGTGGAAGGAAATCCATGCCACAGGAGATGTGCTCTCTTGGCCAGCATGGTCATAAATGTGGGATCCTTGAAGCAGAGGCTGGAGCCAGGTGAGGAGATCCTCAGCATCAGCCCCAGTCCCTCAGGACAGGCACCCAGGGGCTGCACCAGCTCCTGGCACTCACCTCCCCCGGGCGGATCTTGATGTAGAAGTTGCTCCTCTTGTAGGAAATCTTGAGGATCTTGGGCCAGGCAAAGCGGTTGATGCGCAGCCGGTCCCTGTAGATGAGGAGGCCATTGGCACAGACGCCCAGCATGATGTCGATGCCCTCCGAGTCCTGGAGGAGGCAAAGGGACAGGAGGGGACAGCTCAGCAGCTCGGCAAGAGCCAGCCTGGCCAGCAGTGCCACATCCTTCCTAAAGAGTGCTGCGGGGGCCTGGCTGGCAGAGGGGGCACTGAACCCCAGCCTGGTGGAGGTTGATCTCTGGAGCTTCTCTGGTGCCACCCAGAGCCGTGCCAGGAGCCTTCCCCGTGGGAGGAAGGGTGGGCAGGAGGCAGGAGCAGCCCCGTACCTTGGCGTGGTGCAGGTCCACCCCGTACATGGAGAGCTTCTTGGCGTTCTCCAGGAAGTGGATCTCTGCTTCCCCGGGGGTCATTCCCCTGCAGGGAGACAGAGAGGGGACTGGTGGCCGGGCGCCCCAGGGGTGTGGGGCAGCCGTCCTGCGCTGTCCCCTGCCGGGGCTCACCGGTAGGTCTTGTGCAGCTCCATGATGCGCTCCTCCAGCTCCCGTGTCTGGTTGGGGGCGAAGCGCAGCTCGCTCACATAGTTGCCCATGTGCTCCTCACTGTCGTGGTCACCCAGCTCGGCCTGCACAGCATAGGAGCCCAGCAGGGCGTGGGTGACGAAGGAGCAGGGCAGGCGGCCCGTGATGATGTCGGCACGGAGCTGCAGGCACAGGTAGTATCTGCAGGAGGGGCACAGGGTCAGAGTGGACCAGGGGAGCAGGCTGGGGCTCCCCAGGAAGGAATCTGGTGCCCCCCAGGGCAGGCTGGGGCTCCCTGGGAAGGAGGCCCGTGGTCCTCACCTGGTGATGTCCTCTGTGAGCTGGGCAGGGTCTGGAGGGTAGAACTTCACAGTGAAGGCGAAGTTCCAGGGCCCACCTGGGGAGGGGAGAGAGCAGTTGAGGACAGCACCCACGGGGCTGCACACAGGGCACAGGAGCAGCCGTGTGCCCACTGAGGGTCCTGCTGCTCCCTCCAAGCCTTGCACAGGGCAGGGGTCAGGGCACTCCAGAGGCTGCTGGTGCACAGCCCTTGGGACTGCAGCACAGCTTGGTGAATCCTCCCCACAGAGCTGGGGAGAGCAAAGCATCCCAGCTGCAGGAGCCACGAGCTCCCAGCAAAAGCCTCCTGTGTCCCAGAAGGTGACACTTTGGGCTAAGGCTCTTCTGCCATTCCAGCAAGGCAACACCATGGCAAAGGCACCCCAGGACCTGCCCCAGGCAAGGCCCCCCCACTCTCCCCCACCATCCCTGTCCCCCCTGCATGGGGCAGGTGATGCCCAGAGCGGCACTAAGTCCCAGCCAGCTCTCCAGTGGCACAGACAGGGTCCTTTGTCCCTCGACCTCTCATGAGTAAGAGAAGAGGTGGGTAACAAACAGCTGAATGATCAACAGTGTCCCTGTCCCTAGGCCTGCTCCAGGGCAGGTGGGGAGGTGACCTGCCACAGGACAGCCACACTGAGCCATCCAGGAGGCCCACCCAGAGCTGAGGACAATGGACCTTCCCTGGGCACTTACTGCGGATCTGCTTCTTGATCTCCTTGGAGGGGTCCAGCCAGTTCTGCAATGAGGAGACAGCAGGTCAGGGGGGCCCCCACCTCGGAGGGGGTGGCTGCAGAGGGACCCCCTGTGCTCACCTTCTGGCTGTCCGAATCACAGAAGGTGAGGCCAAAGTAGTCCTTCTCCAGGAGGTTGAGGTGCTCACACACCATGTCAAAGAGCACCTGGCCCCGGGCGTGTTTCTGTGAGAGACATGGACAGAGAATGGTCACCTGGTCCCGTGGGCTCCTGGACACCCTCCAGGTGACCGCCAAAAGGTGCTCTCACCCAGCGGTGGCTTCACCACGTCCCATCCCTGCAGCCCTGGGATCACCTGGGTGTCCCCATAGCGATGCCAAGGGGTGTCCTGGGGCTGCAGGGATGGGGCACCACTGTGGGGACACCCAGGTGATCCCGGGGCTGCAGGGATGGGCTCCTGGTGGCAGTGGTGGCTGGGTCCCCATGAACAGCATGACAAATGAGCCACCAAGAGGCAGGGCCGTGTGGAGTGATGGAGAGCACCCTTGGTATCAATAAATCCCAGAATGGTTTGGGCTGGAAGGGACCTTAAAGATGGTCCAGTTCCACCTCCCTGCCAGGGAGGGACACTTTCCACTAGACCAGGCTGCTCCAGGCCCATCCAACCTGGCCTTGAACTCCAGGGATGGGAATTGGATTCCCCTGCACTTCCCTTCATTACTGGTGGCACCAAGGCCCAGGCTTGCTCATGACCATGGAAGAACAACCCTTCCCAAGTGGGTATCTCCCCTGTTTCCAGCCTAGCAGCTCCCATCTCCCCTCTCCAAGGCATCTACTGCCCCCAGGATGGCAGCCCAGGGCACCAAGCAGCACAGCCTGGGCTCCTGCTGCCCTCCAAAGCTTTTCCAGCAGTTGCCATCACCCTTCCTGGGCGTCCTCCCTCCTTCTGACCTGGGTTTGAAGGCAGGGGCTCACCCACAGCATGTGCTGGAGTGTCACACTGAACAGAGATTCCCCTGCTGGATTTTTACTGAATTAAGGTCTAATTAAAGCACATGGACAAGGCACAACTATTCCAACAGGGTCTGCCAGAAAGGAAGAAGAAATGCAACACCAGCATTCCTACCCCAAACCCTCTCTCCTGTGTCCCAGGTGGCTTTTTTAAAGAGTAGCTGACCACATCCTTGGGTGATGTGGTGAGGGGCATTGCTCTGCTCTGCTCTGCTCTGCTCTGCCAGCACCTGTGACCTGAGATTCTCCCCAGTGCTCCAGGGAGAGCCAGGGAAGGATGACTCTGCTGGAGCTCATGAGCCCCTGGGATGATCTGCTCCCTTCCTTCTTCAGGAAGATTTTCCTCCTGGTGCCAAACCATCTTTCCACAGCTTTGTGACCAATTTTACTGCTGAAGTGCCAGCACAGGGACCAAAGGCCCTGCTCCCGTGCCATGGGCAGGGGCCAGACCCCCCAGCCAGCCTCAGGGTGCTCCCTGCTCCCACCCCCGCCACTCATCAGTCCAGGCAGCCGAGCCCTGGGGCAGGCAGGACCCACACACAGATCTGCCCCGTGCTGCCAGCAGACACCCCTGTGTCCCCAGCCAGAGCCAGGGCAAGGGCTTCTCTGGCAAAGGCTCTCAGATCCCTGAGGTTCAGGCCTGTGAACAACGTCAGCTTTTCATTTTTAAGCAAAACTGTCAGTCCTTAAAAATGTCCCTCCCTCCCTCCTGCCTCATGGTGCAGGTTGGAGCACTGCTGCCTTCCCAGCCTGGGGACAGGAGACAGCAGCAAGTGCTGGAGATGGGCACAGGGGCTCCTGGCATGTCCTACTCCCTGCTGCCTTGTCCCCGTGGCATGGCCACCAGAACCTTCCACAAACAGCAGCCCCAGCTCCTGAGTGAATCCTGGGTGTCCCCCAGCTGTCCTGGAAGGGAGAGGTGCCCGTGCTGATGGTGGCTGCCATGAAGCAGCCCTGCAGCATCTCCCAGTGGTCAGGTGGGCACTGCCAGGTGTGTGTCCCCTCTGTCCCTCCCTGCAGCCACTGCCCAGTGCCTGAACTGCCAGGCAGGGCTCTATCCCCAGCCATTAAGCTTCTGACTTAGACACTTTTCTCTTGTGAGTAGCTGTCAATTTTGGTTTCACTGGGCTGAAATTCCCTGCAAGGGTCTTTCTTTCCAGATTTTCAATTCATTTTGAAATTTCATCTGAAATGGCTATTTCTGGGGGTGGTTTTTTCCCCAGAAGAGAGGTGCTACAAAGCTGTCCTAGGCAGAGTCCTGTCCTTGAGGACTCTCTGGGCTGGGCAGGGTCCCAGGAGTGTCCCCTCCTTGGTGCCAGCACAGGCCTCCAAACCTGGGACTCACCTCCACCTCGCACTCATACTCAGAGGAATCGAGCAGGGTCACCCTGCACAGGGCACTCTTCACTTTCTTGGTGGTTTTCTGGGGTGACTTCTGGGTCTTGCTGGGAGTTGTTTTTTCAGAGAGTCCATCGGTCTCGCTGTAGTCCTTGTCCTCCATGTCTGTGCCCTGGAGCGGGGATGCACAGAGGGTTACCTGGCACCACTGCCAGGGGGACACAGGGCAGAGGGGGCAGGCTCTGCTCGGCACAGAGGGCAGCTGCTGAGGGGCCACTTCCACCAACCTCATAGCCAGCACAGCCCAGCTCCCTGGAAAATGGACACCTGGGCTCAGTTCAACACCCAAACCCTCCCTGCCCAAGCACCACTGCAGCAGCTCAGCTCCCCAGCAGCTCCCCAGCCCACAGCGGCTGCAGCCGGGGCTCCCAGCCCCGCCCGGGCCAGCTCAGCCGGGGCCGTGGGACCGCTGCAGCTCTGTCCCCGTGCCCGGCCAGCAGTGCCCTCCCCACGCCACAGGGCAGCCACACGGCCCCTGCTGCCTATCCTGCGTGCCAGCAGCTGTGCGGGCACAGCCCCGCCTGGGGGGCTCCTCTCGGGGATGGCCCCCTCGGGCACCGGGGACGTGCCCACCTCAGCGGGTTCCCGCAGCACGAGCAGCAGCGAGCGGTGGCCCGTCCCGTCCTGCCCGTGCCCGGCCGTGCCGCACTCACCGGCTCCATGGGGCGGCTGTCGGGCTGTGCCCCCGCCTTCTCATTGGGGTCGGGGTCGCGGCCGGCGGGGCTGGGTGCGCCCGTGGGGCCCTGGGCGGCCGCCTCCAGCTGCTGCTGCGGAGCCTCTTCCTGCGCGTTCCTCACGTCCGAGCCGGGGCCCGTCTCCGTTGTCATGACCGCCGGTCACCGCGCTGCGCACCGGCACCCGGGGGAGAGACGGGACGAGTCACCCGGGGCTGGGGGATGCTGCTCGGGGAGGCTGGGACAGGCTCGGGATGTGCCCGTCTGTGCCTCACACGGATGCACTGCCAGCCCCTACTCCCTGTCCATGCTCAGATCGGCTGCCACATCCCAGATCCCTCTCCACACACAGATCCAGTGCCAGCCCCCGGCTCCCTGTCTGTGCCAGGAGGTGGCTTTGCGAAGGGCTGGTGGCAGCAGCACAGGACACCAGCATTTCATACTCGGAGCTGGATTAGGAGAGCCAGCAGTGGGGAGGGACACCGGTGACAGGGACTCACCACAGGCGTGCACGGGCTCGTGACCCATCCCTGCACTCACAGCAGGCACTGAGGCTGCTCTGACCCCTGCTCCCACACCCTGCAGCCGCTGGGACCTGCTCCTGTGTTCTCTAGGAGTGGGAGGAAAAGCCAGGCGGTGAGTCAGGGGAAGGCTGCACTGACACAGGAAATGGCAAACATGGACAGCTCCACAGCTCGCATCCGGGCTGCCCAATCTGCTCCCCTCTGGCCACCCTAGCGGCAGCAGCAGCACGCTGGGTTCCCACGGCCAGCGTGGGACCCTGTGGATTCCTGCCTCCAGCCCCAGCTGCCTGCAAAACAAACCCAGGCCAGGAACAGGGAGGGGAAGGCACTTTGCAGGCCAGGATGCTCAGCAGTGTGTTTTTGGAACCTTTATGGTTTGGAAACCTTTTATGCCAGCACAGCATGGGCTGACAAGGTGTCCCGGCGGGGTCCACACTCCACAGGTCATGGAGCACCCTTTGGACCATCACCCATTTAGGCTGCTCAGGCCCTACCAGCTCTCCACCAGGCCATGTCCAGCTGTGCAGGACCTGCTGGGATCATCCCCACCTGAGTCCAAGGGCTGTGGCTGCCCAGAGTGGCTCAGTTGGAGCATCTGTGTCCCTGTGTCACACCACCCACCCTGCCCACAGAGCAGCCACACCAGCAGCCCTGAGTAATGCCTGCAGATGCTGTTCCAATGCCAAACCCTGATATGGGCAGGGACACCTTCCACTGTCCCAGGCTGCTCCAACCTGGCCTTGGGCACTGCCAGGGATCCAGGGGCAGCCACAGCTTCTCTGGGCACCCTGTGCCAGGGCCTGCCCACCCTCACAGGGAACAATTCCTTCCAATATCCCATCTGTCCCTGCCCTCTGGCAGTGGGAAGCCATTCCCTGTGTCCTGTCCCTCCATCCCTTGTCCCCAGTCCCTCTCCAGCTCTCCTGGAGCCCCTTCAGGCCCTGGAAGGGGCTCTGAGGTCTCCCCAGAGCCTTCTCCAGGCTGAACACCCACAGCTCTCCCAGCCTGGCTCAGAGCAGAGGGGCTCCAGCCCTTGGAGCATCTCCATGGCCTCCTCTGGACTCACTCCAGCAGCTCCACGTCCTTCTGATGTTGCTCCCCAGGGCTGGGGAGTTCTGCAGGTGGGGTCTCAGCTGAGCAGGCAGAGGGGCAGAATCCCCCCCTCACCTCTGCCCACGCTGTGGGCTCAGCCCTGCACAGGGTTGGTTTCTGGTTGCCAGTGCCCATGGCTGGGTGACATCCAGTCTGTCACCACCAGCACCCCCAAGTCCTTCTCCCAGGGATGCTCTGCACCCACCCAGCCCCCAGCCTGTGCTGGTGCTGGGGCGGCCCAGGACCCTGCACTTGGCCTGGCTGAACCTGATGAGGTTCACGTGAGCCCACTTCCCCAGGCTGCCCAGGACCCTCCAGATGCCCCATCCCTGGAGAATCCACTGCACTGCTCAGCCTCAGCTGTGGCCTCACTGTTACAAAGCAAACCCATCCCACACCACAGCTCCTGTCCCACTGCTGCCCTTCAGGTGTCCTCAGCAGTGGGAAGATGTGAAACTTTCCCAGGAAAATGACTAAAACTGGCTCTGGGGGTGGAGGGAACAGAGAGGAGGTGACGGAGAAGACAGGGAGTCAAGCCTACGCCTTCCACTGGATTCGCAGCCAGGAGATCCTGGGAACGTTCCCCTCCCGTGCCTGTGCTGGCTGTGTGATCACCCCTGAGGCCTCAGTTCACACCCAAAGGCCCAAGACTTCCCCCCCTTATCCCAGGGCCACGTCCTCCTGGCCATGACAGGCCAAACATCCAGCCCTGAGCAGCATCAGCTCCTCCTGACAGACCCCACTGCTCGGCCACAGCCACCAGGAGCTTTCAGAGGTCATCAGTGGTTTGTTTTTTCCACAGAGGAAACAGGGCTGCTGTTTTTCCACAGCAATTTCAAGCAGCTACTTGCTCCCAGCCCATATCCCTGCGTGGATCATTCCCAAGCGCTTCCGCTCGGATCTCAGTGTGTGAATTTTTAATCAATGTGAAATCTCTAAAATGACAACTTTGGGCCAAAAACATGCTGAGTTTTTCTCTTGACATTTCTAAACTTTCTTCCAAACTCCTTTCTCCCTGAAGTGATCCCTGAGGAAATGAGGGGGTTTTTAAGGGTAGCAAGCTGGGAATTCATCCCACCTCACTTTTGTATCTTGAGCTCCAGTTCCAACATTCTGATGGTGGAGCCTGATCCAGGGACTGACTTCCAGCTGAAGCCAGTGAGAGCATGGCACAGCAGTGCCAGGCTGGCAGAGCTCTGGTAAGGGAGCTGGCAAATCCCAGGGCAGGGGATCCCTCATGCTCTGGCCTTGCAGCCGTGCTGGGAAGGCTCCGGTCCCCGGACGGGATCATTGCAGGGGCCGGGAGCTGTCTGAGGGAGCCAGGGCTGGCAGGGGCACGGCCCCACTGCAGCTGAGCCCTGCAGCTGCACAGCTCCGATGCAGGGACCACGCTGGCACTGCCACGCTCCTGGGCACAGCCACAAGGGCCGCATTCAGGAGCTGTTCCCAGCCCGTCCTGGGGCTGGCTGGGGAGGCTGGGGCTCCTCCAAGCACTGCTGCTCACCCCAGTGCTGCTGCTGAGGCTGAGGGACAGCCCCAGCCTGGCAGCACTGAGCTCCTGGGGATCAGCAGCAGGACACTGCCACCCTCCATGGCAGCCTGGTCACCTGCACTCACCCACACCCGGGGCTGTGGGAGGACACCAAGGCTGACGTGGGAGGACCACCAGCACACTCTGTGCCAGGCTGGGGGTGCTCAGCACCCTGGGGGCACCTGCAGGCTCTGCAGGGACCCAAGCAGCACTCATACTGCAGCCCGTCCCAGCCCCTTGTCCCTCTGTTTACCCCAGGGCCATTCCCATGCCCTGGAGCAGCTCTGTGCCCTGGAGCAGCGCTGTGCCGAGGGCAGGAGCTGTCCCTGCTGGGAGAGGGCAGCGCAGCACAGACGGGGAGCAGCGGCCGTGGAGCCCTGCCCACTCCACAGCACCTGCTGTGTACAAATAGCTCCTGCTGCCCCAGCAGAGACCCCGGAGGTGGGGGGAGCATGGCCTCAGAAGGGACACAGGTCTCAGCGTGCTACCCAAGGGGCAATTTCACTGAAGTACCTGCTGCCACAGACCTGGAGGACAGGTTTACACCCTAACTGCAATGAACCCGAGGGACACTCGATTTAATTACTTTCTAAATACTTCCCACAGCAGGAGCAGGACCCCATCCCACTGGGCACCAGCCTTCCCAGGCTGCCCCAGACCTTCCCACCACCCAGCCCTGCTCATGCCTGTCCCACTGGAGCAGCTCCCGTGTTGAGGCTGTTGGAGGCAGGAGGCAGTGGGCACAGACCCCGAGACCCTGCCCTGTGCAGGGCAGTGGCCAGAGGGCTCCTCCTGGCACCCACAGGCCCTGGTGCTCCGTGCCCAGTTTCCAGCGAGGGCTGGCTTGGTCCTGCTGCAGCTGGAGCCCAGGGCTGGGGGATGTTTTCCCCGGGGAGAGGGCTGGAGCCTATGGAGCAGGCACGTGGGAATGGTGACTGCAAGGGAAGCCGTAGCAGGATCAGAGGCAGACCTGCTTGTCATGCCTGGAATCTCCTCCCATCATCTCCCTCCCTGCTCCTCCTCCCCTTGGTGTTTTCCTCTTCCTTCCCCTTCAAGCCGGAGTGTGGATTTCCCAGCTGCTTTGCCCCAGCACTTTCCCAGCACATCCCAGCCCCATCCTCTGCAGTGCTGCTCTCTCAGAGCCTTCCCTTCCCTGCAGCCTGCTCTCCCCCTCCCCTGCCCAATCACTCCCAGCTGCCGGGAGTTTCCAAGGCTGAGCACCCCCTTTTCTCCTGGGCTCCCCCTTACCCCCCTCACTCCCTGCACAGGCTCTTGCCCACCCAGGAGGCTTCACTTCTGGAGCATCTCAGTCACAGGCAGGCAGCAGACCCTGCTGAGTGCCCAAACTGGGCTCCATAGACATGGGTAATAACCCAGTGACCTCCTCCCTCACCCCTGCCAAGGGCCTGCAGGGCTGATGGTGGCAGCAAAGCTCCCCCGACACGGTGGGATCCCACTGGGGACAGACGCTGCCTCAGAGACAGACGGACACGGGGGCAGCTTGCGGGGGTGGGGGGGGGCAGCGCCTGCACGGCACGGGGCAGGGGCCCGGCACCTGCCAGCCCGCAGGCACAATGGAGAAGCCCAGCACGGCTGTGGCACCCCGAGCTGGGAGGGGACAGAGCACAGGCAGCGCCTTGCAGCCATCCTGGAAACCTGAGGGGAGCCCGGCGGGGAGTCCTGGGTACCCAGGGACACACAGACAGCAAACAAGGAAAGCAGACCCAGAGCCCCGGCAGCACACAGCACCCTGAGCCCCAGTGCCACCCCTGAGCTCCAGTGCCACCCCTGGGCCCTCACCCCCCCGGCACAGGACACACAAATCCCCAAACCGCTCCGCAGTGCAGCCCGAGAGCTCTCCTGTGCTGCTCTGCAGCAGGGCCAGAGAATCATATGAGCTGTTTATGGGGGGGGGGATCGGAAACACAGGGCATCCCCTGCTCCTGGGGATTGAACCCTGATCTCCTCACGGGACTGTCAAGGGCAGAGATCTGCAGTGTCCCGAGCTGTAAAAGCGCCCCGTCATAGACTCACAGAACTGTCAAGTGTGGAAAAGACCTCTAAGATCAAGTCCAACCGCCCCCATCGCCGCCAGGCTCCAGGAGCCGCATCCCACCTGGCCGTCCCCGGGCACCCGCTGCTGGCTACAGCCCGGGGCAGCAGCGGCAGCAGCGGCAGCAGCAGGGCCGAGCATCGCGCAGCGCCGGGGGGCCCTACCTGGGTGCCAGCTCCGCATGGCTCCGGCGCGGCTCATCCCGCCGGGCTGGCGCTGCGACCGAGGCAGTGCTTCCTGCAGAGCCGCATCTTCCCACGCCCCGCGCGGTGACGGACGGACGAACGGATGGATGGATGGATGTGAACTGCAGCTGCAGCCGGGATGGGAGCGGGGAGCGGGGCTGCCTGCCCGGCCCAGCGCCGGCTGCCCACCCCAGGCGTGCCGGGGGCGTCTCACGGGGGTGCCGGTGCCAGCCCCACCGCCCCCGTGCCGCAAACACCTGACTCATCCCGGGCCGGGCGCTCCCGCCGCGATCCTTCCCCGCGCACGCCCGGCCGGGAAGGAGAGCTCGGCTGGGCGTCTTTATCCCGAGGTGAGCTGGCACCGTCCTGCACTCCCCGTGGGTGCAGCGAACACCGTGCTGCCACCAGAGCCCGGCACCCCTCGCCCCAGGTGCTCCGAGTTATCCCAGCAGAGGCGGCTGAACAGAGACTCTTTCATCGGCCCTGTCCAGGGTGAAGGGCCAGCGTGACACCCGGCACATCCCTGTCCCCAGGGCACGCGTCCCTTCCTCGTCCCCCGGGAGGGACAACCCCACGGAGCAAACAGGGGCGGGACGCTGCGGGGGTGCTCGCGCCCCACAGCGCAACAGGGGGGTCACCGGAGCCCAGCAGTGACCCCAGCGGGCAGAAGGACAGGTCCTGCGGGCGGTGGGGACACCCAGAGCACAGGCAGGGGCTGGCGGATCCTG
>VXAC01002807.1:70160-99607 GCA_013399225.1 Rhipidura dahli | reverse complement strand
GCCAGGGGGGGGCGTGCGGCACCCGGCCGGGGGGGGGGGGGGCAGCCTGCGGGAGCAGCAGTGCCCAGGCAGGACCCACCAGGCCTGGCACGCGCTGATGGAGTCCCGGGCACGCCGAGCCACCAGGAACCCAAGGGACAAAGGGGACTCGCTGGGAGACTCCGTTCAGGCTCTCTCTGTCGGGATACAGGCACCCCCTGTGTGGGTGACCACGCTGGATGCAGAGGGAGAAACCCAGTCTACCCAGCTGTTCACCAGTATGAGCTCCCCAAGTGGTACCCATGGGCTGGGATGCTCATGGACTGTTCCCCCAGCCGAGAACATCAGCCCTGGGGGAACCAGATGGGCAGGGATGGGGTCCCAGCCCCCAGAGCCCTCCCTGAGCCCTCCCCAGGGCTGGGCACCTTCACAGGGACTCCCGAGCGGCTGAACTGGGACAGCCCAGGGGTCTCAGTCTCAAACACAGAAGCCAGCAGCCAGGAGAACCAGTAACCCCACACTTCCCAGTGAACTCATACTCCTCCAAAACGCTTGCCTGGTCTGTACCTTCATCCAACACCTCAGCAGTGCAATCCCCACAGCTCAGGCAGGCCAGGGGCCAATAGGGCCTGCAGCTTCCCCAGACCCTGCAGCCCCCATGGGAGCTCCCACCGTGCCTGAGCAGCCTCAGCATCCCCGATGGCACTTCCAGCCCTGAATCTCCCCTTTCCCCCTCTCCAGGAGAGTGCAGCCACTGGGGTTTGGGTCTGGGGACTACCAGTTCTTGGCTGCTCAGCACTGGTCAGGGCTGGTGTCACCCATAGCTGTACAGAGTCCCTGGGTGGCTCCATCTGGCAGCCTAGGGAAAACAAAGACAGGAAGGATCTTCGCTCCATTCCCTGGCAGGAAGCAATGATGGACCCAGAGAAAGGGGCTCAGGCTCTGGGGTGCCAGGCTAGAAGGCACCCAGTGCATCCACTACCCACTAACTGCAGAGGGGCCTGTGGAAACTCTTCTTGGTTCCAAAATCTCCATGGAAAGGGTGGTCTGGCACTGGTACAGGCTTCCCAGGGCAGTGGTGGAGTCACCAACCCTGGAGGAGTTTGAAAGACATCCAGATGTGGCACCTGGGGACATGGGTGAGTCGTGGCCTTGACAGTGCAGGGTTAAGGGTTGGACTGGACACACAGAATTCCTTTCCAACCCCAGTGGTTCCAGTGAGACCCCCAGGGTGCACAAGGACCGGAGAGACCTCAACTGCTACAGATTTCAAAGGGGGTCCTGTGGCACTTGGCCTTGTGGCATCAGCACCTTCACTGTGCCCATGGAGCACCCACTGTGCCCTGCTGAACCCCTGTACGCTGCCCGGGCCAGAGGCCACTGCACTGTGCTCGAGAAGTGGATCACAGGCTGGGTGAGGCTGGAGGCACCTCTGGAGGCCACCTTGCCCAGCCCCCTGCTCCATCAGGGCCACCCAGAGCCGGCTGCCCAGGATGTGTCCAGGTGGCCTTTGAGTCTCTCCCGGGATGGAGACTCCACCACCTCCCTGGGCACCTGCACCAGTGCTCGGCCACCCTCCCAGTGCAGAAATGTGTCCTGAGCTTGGAGGGCCCCCTCTGTGTGTCAGTTTGTGCCCGTGGCCCCTGCGCTGTCCCTGGCCCACCTGAGCAGAGCCTGGGCCTGTCCTCTTGGCATCCCATGGATGAGCTCCCACATTTTCTCGCTAAGGAGAGGCAAATGAACCCTTGGGCTGGCACAGGGCAACTCAGGCAGCGCTTTGGAGGGGGAGGCAGAGCCCACTCATGTTCCAACGCAGGGATGGGGCCAGCAGGAGGACATCAGCCATGGTGCCACCCCCCAGAAGAGCCCCCCAAAGTGCCATGGTGACACCAGGCTCAGCGAGGACCCAGCTAATTCCTGAGTCATCCCATGGAGATGGGCCTGGGCCTGATCCTGCACCTCCTCACCCACTAAGAAACCACACCAAGACACCTCCTAGGGGAAGGAGCAGCTTGGGGATGCCACAGATGCCCCCCCTGCCCCAAAAGTGCTCCCCAGGCAAGCACTGAGCCGAGCTCCTGCACAGGCAGTGCTGTTGGAGAGTCCTCCCTTGCTTCTGCTGACCCCACGGCACCATTTCCTCACATCCCACACGACACAGGAGGGCATTGCCTGTATCCCCCACTGCCACCCCGAGCACCATTTGGTGACTCAGGCAGGGAAGCAGAGCCAGCTGCCCCGGCCCAAGGTGGGACAAAGCTCAGTCCTGAAGGGCTCAGGGCTGAACTGGGCTTTGGTTTTAGTTCAGCGTCCCAGGAAGCCCTTAGATCCCAGCAGGGCATGGAGCTGGGGGGGTGGAGGGGCCCCGCTCTCATCCCTGCACCACCACACTGCAAAGCTGCCAGCCTTCCTTTTGGAGGCATCTGGGAGCACGGAGCAAGGCAGAGAGCTGCTGATAGAGCCTCTGGCTTCAAGTACCAACATGTTCCTCATTAACCGGGGAGAAATGAAGCTGGGATGGAGGGAGAGGAGGGCCAGCAAAGCCAATCCCTGCTGTGCTGCAAAGACTGGAAAACCAACTAAAAAACGTCCCCCAAAATAGCCCCGGGCACCTCCCTCCCTGGACTCTGGCATGCCCACGGGCCGAGGGGAAGTGCTGGGGGCACTGCCCCTCTGCCCTGCTGCCCCCTGCAGGGGCGGAGGAAGGGCTGGCACAGCTCGGGGATGCCCGTGGCAGTGGGGCTATGGCCCCGGGCTGCACCAGCCCCACTCGGGGCTGGATCTTGGCCCACGGGGCACAATGGCTCTCCTTGCTCGGGACAGGGACTGCAGGGCCAGACTGGCCAAGAGCTGCTGCAATGGCCTTATGCCTGGGGACAGGACCGTCCTCTCTATGTCCCCTCCCCGAGCTCATCCCATCCTGGCAGGGGAAACTGAGACACGTAGGGCTCGGTCACAGCGGGGCAGCCTCCCTGCCCCTCACCCAGGCGGGGGATGTTGGCGTTTGGGACCAGCCTCATCCATCTCGGGCCCCTGACAGGAAACACCCCATTAATCCTTGAGGGGTTAAATCCAGCTGAGGGCTCATCATTCCCTGCAGCCTCCAGCCATCAGAGGCACCCTCGGGCACCCCAGGCACCCACGGTCACGGGGAGACACCGTCCCCACGTGTCCCTGCTGCCCTCCCTGTCGGAGCAGGAGAAGGGAGGATTTGGGAGGCCAGGGGCTCTGGCATGGCACAGCTGATCCACAGCCTCAGGAGTCTTTTCCCAAAACACCCCACTTGGACCACTTGTCCCTGTCAATATCTGCTCAGCTCTGTCCCCAGGACCCATCTCAGAGCACTCACTGGAGGGGCCGCTGTTTGAATATTTGTGGGGTTTAGCCCAATTCCCCGTTTTTGGGATGCCTGGCTCACACTTTCTGAACACCTACAGACACCAGAGCAGGCTTCCCTCTGGTTCCTCCCCATCTGACCGTCTCCCAACCATTTTTGTCACAGAGAGGGGACCCTGTGGCTGCTTGGGCACGAGCCCCATTTCCACCACTGACAGACTGAAACAGGACCAGGACGCTGCAAAACCCTGGAGTGTCCCCAAATGAGACTAAATAACACAGGCATGTGCAACACAGCCCCCCTGGCCATGCCAGGATTCCACACCACACCAGGGAGCAGGGGCAGGGGCACCGACTCATGGGACAAGGTGGCTCCACCAGGGTGGGAACACGAGGGAGCAGCCTGGCCTTGGGGAAGACCCACAGCTCCAAGGAGAATCTGCAGGGCAGATGAGAAGGAGCCCTTTGCCATGCATGGAAACATCCCCCGGGTACCCAGGATCCCAGGATGCTGCAGGGAAGGACACGGCCCTTCTGTGGGTGCCAGGCAGGGGAAGAGAGAGGATTTTCAGCTTTTGCCAAGGCAAGGGCAGCTCAGAGGTCTCGGGGGTGCTCAGGCCTCGCAGGCAATTATCAAAGATGAGACAAATGTTTTTAACGGAAGGGATGCAAGAGGGATCAGAGGGGAGAGAAGAAAGAGCGAGTGAGCTCAGAGCCGCAGCAGGGTGGGGAGCAGCATGTGGGCTTCCTTTATCAGCTCTGACCCTCCTTGTAGGGGGTACCCCGGGACACAGAGGGGACTCAGGTGCAGAGAAGGAACCTCAGACCTGCCTCAGGGACAGGGAATCCCCCAGCCCCACCCAGCCCCCCCAGGGCTGGCCACACCGGGTCCTGTTGCCTGCCCCCACCCCAGAGGCAGGACACGCTGTGCCATGCCCCAGGTCCCGTGGCACAGCGCTGTCCCACTGCTCCAGGAAGCCTCCAGAGTCTCCCACCGCAGCCAGGCTCGCTGATATCTCTCCTTGTGTTTTCCAGTTTATCTTGGACGGCGCTCCAGTGCCTGGGGTCCCCATGACCCCCTGGACTCTCCCTGAAGCAAAGCTCCCCAGGAGCTGAGACAGGGGCAGCATCCAGGGGAGGACCATGGCCAGAGATGGATGGCAAGAGGTTTAGTCTGGAACAACCTTTCTTGCTGCCTTGGACTCTGTTCTGCTGAGGAAACACTTCCCCAGTCTCACTTCTGTACCAATCCACAGCAGCAGCATTTGTGCCCCCACAAAGCCAGGCAGAACCCTCTGGCATCCAGGTGCCCAGACACTCCAAACATCCAGACTGGGGCCAAACTGGGAACTCCTCAACGACTTGCAAAATGCAACCAGAAAAGCAAATCTCCCCAGGGGCTGTGCTGGCCAGGCCCAGGGCCCTGGCAGGCACCTGTTGGGGGAGCACCAAACTTTCCCAAAGCAGCTCCTTGTGTGGGATAAACCTCAAGGGCACGGAGGAGAGGAGCCACCAGCTCTCCCCACCCTCCGTGGAGGAGACAGGGAGGGGACAGGCCATGCCACCAAGCCTGGAGGAGCAGGAGTGGAACTGCCCCATGCCCACCTCCATGAGCCCCACATCAGTTCCCCACATCCCCCAGGAGCTGGGACCCCTCAGCCGCAGTGCTGCTGCACAAGGTGAGAAATGCCCACACCCCGTGCTGGGGAATGGATTTACTCCCATCCCCTCCTGCTTCACACCCTTTAGAGGTTCCTGCTTGCCTCTGAGCAGCAATCAGCCCTGCCCAGGCTGCTCTCTCTGCCTGTTTGCTGCCCAGGATGTATTTAGAATGAATGGTTTATCCCCACTAATGCAGCCAACACACCCCGACCCCTCCCTCAGCCTGCACAAACCCCAAAGTCCCCAGACAGCACCCACCCCTCAACGTGAGTGTTTGAAGCTCTCAGTCCCCAAGTCCTAAAGACCACGTGTGGCTTTGCTGGGCTCCAGCTGCTGCAGGGAAACTGGAACTTGGAAATTTCCATCCTCTGAAGCATCTCACAGATACACAAAAGGACTAAAAAGGTGTCAAAGGAGATAGAACAGGAGCCAAGAATAGCATCCAGGGAAGGACCATGGCCAGACATCCCCTGTGAGCCGGTCCACAGCAGCTTTGGCACAGATGGATGGCAAGAGGTTCAGCCTGGAACAACCTTTCTTTGACTCTGTTCTGCTGAGGAAACACTTCCCCAGTCTCACTTCTGTACCAATCCACAGCAGCAGCATTTGTGCCCCCACAAAGCCAGGCAGAACCCTCTGGCATCCAGGTGCCCAGACACTCCAAACATCCAGACTGGGGCCAAACTGGGAACTCCTCAACGACTTTCAAAATGCAACCAGAAAAGCACCCACTATGAGGATCCAGCTTGGCATGGGGCACCTGCTCTGCAGAAGTCCTTCAGAAGGAAAGCAGGAGCTGGGAAGCACCGGCCTGGCCATGCACTGAGGCTGCAGAACAGCCTCTGACCCCACTCTGAGCTACAGCACCAAGAGGATTGTACCTGTGGGCAGTTCTCCTGGCTCCAGGGAGGGTATCTGAGCCCAGAAAGGACATGGAAAGGTGCCCAAATAAGATTTTTGAAGCATAACAATGGTGCTTGGATTGGTTCAGAAGAGCTGAATGGATTTCAGCCTAGAGAAGAAAAGGTTCTGGGAAGAGCTCAGAGCCCCTTTCAGTGCCTAAAGGGGCTCCAGGAGAGCTGGAAGGGGACTGGGGACAAGGGATGGAGGGACAGGATGCAGGGAATGGCTTCCCAGTGCCAGAGGGCAGGGCTGGATGGGATATTGGGAGGGGATTCTTCCCTGTGAAGGTGGGGAGGCCCTGGCACAGGGTGCCCAGAGCAGCTGTGGCTGCCCCTGGATCCCTGGAAGTGCCCAAGGCCAGGCTGGACATTGGGGCTGGGAGCAGCCTGGGACAGTGGGAGGTGTCCCTGCCATGGCAGAGGTGGCAGTGGATGGGCTTTAAGGTCCCTCCAACCCAAACCATTCTATGATTCCCTGATCTGCAGTGGTGCCAGATGTGCTGGAGCTCCCTTGGTAGGCAGAGCACATCTCCCCAGCTCAGAGCTGCTGTACCTGGCAGCCAGGCTCGGGAAATGCTGATAAGATGAGGGAAAACATCTTCTCTGGCTCCTCCCGCGCTGCCCCCCTTGCAGCCCATTAATCCCCGCTGCAGCAGCCCGTGGCTGCCTCTCCCCGCCGTGAATCATCGGCACCAAACGCTGACTCACAGAGGTGAGCGAGGCTCTGGATGCTGCTGACGAGGGAGCCCCAGGCCTGCAGCCCCCCTGCGCAGGGAGAGCACACTCCTGGAGGTGCTGGAATGCACTCGGCTCAGCACAGGGAGCTCAGCACAGGGAGCAGCTCCAGCCATCCCGGCCCGACAGGCCTTGAACACTCTGGGGGAGGAAAGGAGAGTGGATAAGGCCACAGGGATGCTCCAGGGCTGGAGCCCCTCTGCTCTGAAACCAGGCTGGGACAGCTGGGGGTGCTCACCTGGAGGAGAGAAGGCTACAGAGAGACCCCAGAGCCTAAAGATCACTGGAAATAGAGAGACTTTTTACATGGAGAGAGAATGACAGGACAAGGGGGAACTGCTCCAAACTAAACCAAGAGAAATTCAGATCACGTTAGGAAGAAATTCCTTCCTGTGAGGGTGGGCAGGACCTGGCACAGGGTGCCCAGAGAAGCTGGGGCTGCCCCTGGGTCCCTAGAAGTGCCCAAGGCCAGGTTGAATGGGGCTTGGAGCAGCCTGGGACAGTGGGAGGTGTCTCTGCGCGTGGCAGGGGTGGGACTGGATGGGCTTTAAGGTCCCTTCCAACCCAAACCAGTCCGGGATTGCATAACTCCTCTCCTGCACCACCACCTGTGCCAGGGCTTTATCGTTCTCAGCTCAGAGAGTTGTTCTCCCTCTCAGCAAACCTCCCCTCCCTCGCTCCAGATCTGGCCTGTTGTCCCTGCCTTGAGCAGCCTGGGCAAAGCTGCTCCTGCCTTTCCACTCTGCAGCTCTGCAGCTCCCCACAGTCCCCAGGCCTCCATGACCCCTCTGCGGAGCAGCCCTGCAGGGATCTGCTGGCAGGGACAGCCCTGTCCTGCACGTAGAAGCCAGATGCCCCGGTGGGTCACAGGAAGCCTCTGCAGCCACCACCAAGCAGCAGCACCTGACTCCACCCCGAGCGCCAAGTGCCTGCTCGGCTCCCTCAGGCTCCGGCCTCGCTCCTTCCCGGGGCCGGTCTGGAGGCTCTCCGAGAGCAGCAGGTGCCCAGAGCCCCGCGGAGCCGCCCGGGGTGGGGGGGGGGTTGCAGCCCCAGCAGCCCCTCCCTGTCCCCCGGGCAGGGGCAACTGGGCACTGAGCGCTGCTCCGGCCCAACCCGACACACTGGGCTGCTCCTCCCGGTGCGGGGCCCGGGCTGCTCCCCGAGGGAACAGAGCCTGAGGCTGGGTGGGCCGCGGGCTGCGCTCCTGCTCTGTGCCTGGCTGCTGCAGGTCCCCCTCAGCTGGAACAGCACAGCTTTGTGATCACGGCACCGGAATTTGTCCTCTGGTGCAGAACTTTCTCCAACCCTCATCCCCACACACCTCTCTCAATCCCCGTCTCTGTTCCCTCCTCAGGTCCAGCTGTTCCCCCGGTGTTCCTCAGGTCAGTCACACAGAGGGGCATTTTCCCAGACAATCACAACCTCTCCTGCTGTTCTTCATTTACAGTGAGCCTTTCCCTGCTTGCCTCGCACCGCATCCCACGGGCACCTCGGCACCCGCAGGAGCAGAGGGACACTGGGGTGCTGGGACAAGCTTTGCTCCTACCCTGCCACCACCATCCATCCGTCCTACCCTCCCTACGGCCCCAGGTGCCCGCAGGCATCGTCCCTCCATTCCCCCGGGCCTCACCCCACACATCCATCCCTGTCCCCACACACGTGCAGGGCCATGGCCACGCTGCACCTGTCCCCTCCAAGCCTGCTGCCGTGCTGCCCTTGGCCGGGAGCGTTGGGAAGGATATCAGACCAGGAGAGCATGTTGTTCTCCTGCCCAGCAGGACGGTATTGAGCTCAGAAACATCACACCGGGAACATGAAGGGCAGCGAGAGCATTCCCTCCTCACCTCGGATGCCTTGGTCCCCAGCCTGTGAGCAGGTTCCACACCAGCCCCGGTGAGGTGTGTCACCTTGTCCTGCCAACCTGCCCTCAGCTGTCCCACCCTATGGCAGCACAGCACCAGGAAGCATCAGCTCCTCATCTCAAATGCTGTATCCAGTTCTGGGAGCCTCACAAGAGAGAAATTGAGGGGCTGGAGCATGTCCAGGGATGGGAATGGAGCTGGGGAAGGGGCTCAGCACCAGGAGTGGCTGAGGGAGCTGGGAAAGGGGCTCAGCCTGGAGAAAAGGAGGCTCAGGGGGGACCTTGTGGCTCTGCACAACTCCCTGACAGGAGGGGGCTGCTAGGGGAGGTTGGGTTCTGCTCCCAGGGAACAGGGACAGGAGGAGAGGAAACGGCTTCAGGTTGCACCAGCAGAGATTTAGATTGGATATTTCAGAAAATTTCTTCCCTGAAAGGGTGGTCAGGCACTGGAAGGAGCTGCCCAGGCTGGTGATGGAGTCCCTATCCCTAAAGATGGTCAAGAAATGATTTGATGTGGCACTCGGTGCTACAGTTCAGTTGACAATGTGGTGATCAGCCAAAGGGTGGAGTCAGTGATCCTGGAGGCCTTTTCCAACCTGAATGATTCTACAGTCCAGGAAGAGAAGAGCAAAGAGGTCTGAACCTGCCAGTGGAGAAGATCACCATGGACTGACCCCGGGAGGCTGCTCCCAGGGAAACCGCAGGGACATGTCCACTCCTGTCCCTCTGGCATAGAGGATGGCTCCAGCCCAGAGCCTGCCTGACCAGGGAGGGCAGCAAGGGCTCCTCCAGGCTGGCTGGACCAGTCCCTTCCTGGGGACAGGCCCTGCAGGGCTTTGCTGGCGACTCCAGACACCTTTGTCCAGACAGGTGGGTGCTATCCTGCCCCGAGCCAGCCTGGCAAGCTTGGGCTGTTGAGCTGGTGTGCTCAGCTCCACTGACCTGACCTGGAGTTCCCCAGGGATGCTGAGCCAGGGAAAAGGAGCCAAGCCCAGGCTGAGGCACCAGTGAAGCAGACAGAGCAGACAGAGCAGACAGTGGCTCATCGTCGACACGGAGTGTGACAGCCAGGCTGGAGCTGCCAAGTGAAGAATTGGGTCAAGTGGGGAAAAACAGGAGAGCAAAGGCAGTGAGGGTGGGATGATCTCATGGGAACACACTCACACGAGGGCAGTGATCCTGTGGGACACCTCCACAAGCTTTGGGATCCACCGCCCGAAAGGAGCCTTTGGTGTGGGGCTCTCCCACCTCCCTGCAGCCAGCCCAGCCTTAATTGACACGTGTTGAATGTGTGTTTGGGCAATTATGGATTTACATTATGTCAGCAGCTGCCAGAGCCCAGACAGTTGCTCGCTCATCATGCCCGAGCCAGGCAGCGTGGAGACATCTGACCCTGGAGCACAGGGAGCTGACAGGCAGCAAAGGCCTCCCCTCCGCAGGCTCTGTCCTCCCCTGGCACCAGCGCCTGCAGGGGACAGACGGTGACCTCCTGCCCCCGCTGCCAGCCCCGGTGCAGGGTTAATAGAGCAGCCTGGGCTTATTCGGGGCAAAGCTCCACCCTGCAAGCGGAGATCAGCATCCCTGCGGCTCCAGGGGCAGTGTGCCACATGTCAGCAGTGAATCATGAGAAACTTAGCGGGGGGAAAGAAGCCACCAAACTGACAGGGAATCGTCCCCTGAGCCAGACTGGAGTCGGGCAGCAAGGACAGCTCCCCATGACTCAACTGCCAGTGGAGAACAGCTGGGGCAGAGCCCATCCCGAGAGACAAACCCTCCTCCTTCCAGCCTGCTCTGGCCCCAACCCTTCTGGCACCAGCAAAAACCAGGGAAGAGGAACACGACCTCTGCTGCATCCCAGGGGGGTCGGGCTGAGGCTCCTCCTCCTCCTCGGAGCCTGCCAGGATGCAAAAACAGCATCCTCCCTGCTCCCCCTCACATGGTGGGACAGAGTCCTTTTGCCAGACCTGGGAAGTTTGGGGCCGCTGTAAAGAAGGTTTCACTCCCACCCTTTGGAGTGACACCTCCCAGCTGAGTAAATAAGTCCAGGAATGAGCTGCTGTGCCCCCTCAGAAGCCAAGAAACACCTTCCACAGCCTCATTAAGGCTCAAATGAAGATGTCCCAGCTGGCATGTGGGAGAGCTGTGAGTCAGCCCCTGCAAGCACCCAGTGCCTCTCCAGACACCACGGAGCAGGGAGAGGGAAGAGCCAGCACACTCTGCAGCCCCCAGTCCCCTCTGGTTTCTCCCCCTGCTCCCACTGGCACCACAGCCATGGATGTGCCCCTGCTGAGCCCTGGTGTCACAGCACCATCCTGGGGGCACAGCATGTCCTGCCTGCTCAGTGCTCTGGGGGCTTTCCTGCTTTTCTTGGCACCCACGGGCCCCTCCCATCTCACCTGCAAAAGCCAGACCCTATTGATGCCCTCAGCCACGCCAGAACACCTGCCCAGCAGCTCCACAGTCCCTGGAGGTGACATGGGGATGATGATATTCCAGAGCTCTCAGGTCCAGCCCAATTCCCTCACTCTCTCCCTGGGACTCAGCAGCACAAGCAGAAGTTCCTCTCTGTCACCAGCGGTGAAAAACCATCCTCTGCTCCCAGGCAGAGCCTCAGCTCCATAAGAGCCATCCCTGGTGCTCACCAGTCCCCTCCCTTACTGGGAACAGCCACGCTGTCACACAGCACCATCATTCCAGCACAGCCACACCTGCCTGCAGGCTCACAGGGACCCCAAAACTCAGCCCAGAGCACAGGATCCCATGATCCCAGAGTGTGGCACTTGGGAGCAGCGGGTGCATCAGGGACAGATCCTCGTGGCAGGATCCAGCAGCAAACCAGGCATTGCCTGTGCCTGCACGGCCACCACTGCCTGACCCCTGCCCACTGCTCCAGGGAAGAGCCCAGGGCTCTGGAAGTCCCTTGGGACTTCCTGAACAGCCAAAGGCTGCCCAGCTTGTCCCCTCCATCACTCCAGGCAGCCCCATGAAGTCAGGAATGTGCCCCTTCCAGGGAAACACTGACCTTTCAAAAGGCATGGCTGGCAGAGTCAGCAGAGTAGGGAGCACACCAGGAGAGGAGAGAGGGGAAATTCATGATCTGATGGCACAGCCGGGGCTTTCAGCTCTTCAGCAAACTCCAGCAAGGAGCACTGGCTGCACAGGAGAAGGCTGGGGAGAAAGCAGGTGCTCAACACTCAGCATCCTCCAGTGCCGTGGCACACAGTGACCCAGCCCTAGGGAGGCACCGAAGGGCTGAAGCCTTCAGTGAAGGGCTGAACATCCTCCCCGCCCTCTGGGCACACAGGGAAGGCTCCTTCCCACCTGCAGGATGTCACCTGAGCCAAACACCCTCCCAGTGCCTTACAAGCACCCAGCTCTGGAAAGGCCATAAAGAAACAGGAGCCAAGGCCACAATGTACCCAGGCAGGGTTGGGGTCACCCTGAGGGCCACCCAGCCCTCCTGTGCCAGCCCGAGTGTCCCAACACAACCAGCACCTAAGGAGGGCCCAAGGCATCCAGGCTCCCCAGGCACAACTGTCCCAGAGGGGAGAGCTGCTCCTGCAGCCCACCCACACGCCCAGCCCCCAGCCCAGCCCAGCCCGAGGGCTGCAGAGTGTTAGGGTGCAGGATCCTTGGGGCTCCCCACTTTTGGCCCTGCTTCCCAGAGCCAGGCAGGGAAGTAGTGCTCAGGTGGGAATGCTAAGCAGAAGCATCAACAGAGCTTCAAGATATCTTCCTTTTCCAGGCAAGGGTTTCAGTGATCTTGGGCAGAGAAACCCCGAATCAGGGTTTGGTGATGCCCAGAGGCACCCTGGGGTGCTCTCCTGCCCCAGGACAGTGTGGTGTGGGCAGCAGGAGCTCCCACCGTGCTGCCTGGGAGGATGTGGGAATGCCAGAGTAGGCAGGCAGGGCTCGGGCAGGGATGCGCTGGGAATGGTACCCGGGAAGCTCCACCTCTGCCGGTTGCTTAGCGACCGGCATCCCGCAGGAGCCACCGCGCCCGCACGGCCCCGCCGCCAGCAGCAGCAGCCCCGCTGCAGAGCCCGGAGCACGGGGCAGCCCAGGAACCAGCCCTGCTCCAGAGCCCAGAGCACGGGGCAGCAGGTTTGGGTTGGAAGGGATCTTAAAGCCCATCCAGTGCCACCCCCTGCCATGGACAGGGACACCTCCCACTGTCCCAGGCTGCTCCAAGCCCCGTCCAGCCTGGCCTTGGGCACTGCCAGGAATCCAGGGGCAGCCACAGCTTCTCTGGGCACCCTGTGCCAGGGCTTCACCTCCCCCACAGGGAAAGATTCCTTCCCAATATCCCATCCATCCCTGCCCTTGGGCAGCCATTCCCTGTGTCCTGTCCCTCCATCCCTTGTCCAAAGTTCCTCTCCAGCTCCCCTGGAGCTCCTTTGGGCCCTGGAAGGGGCTCTGAGGCCTCTCTGGAGGCTTCTCCTCTCCAGGCTGAACACCCTCAGCCAATAAAGACCAACATCCCTCCAAACACCTCAAAATATGTTTGCACAGAAGAAAATCTCCTGTGCAGGTTCACAGGAGACGAGCGGCAGTTCCATAAGTGAAACAGGCAGGAGCTCAAGGTAGAGAATTGCTCTCGCAAATGTCTTTTTGGGCCCTGCCTGCCGTTTATGCTGCTGCTCATCTCCCTTCTGAGGGAGGACAGCTTACCTGGCTGGAAAGAGGAGCAGGAAACTGCAGTATTAACCATGGAAAATCACAGCTGGAACACAGACCTTTGGGGGCACCCCAGCACTGGTGTCTCTAGCAGAGCTCTGACGTCTCACAGGTCAGAGGCAGAGAATAAACCCAAACTTTCCCTCTGACTCGGCACCCAAAAATCTGACTGATCACCAGTGCTGCAGGGAATCATTGCACCCACCAGCACATGGAGGCTTCCACGAGCTTCCCACCCTGGCACTACCCCCTTGCACCCTGGCACTGCACCCTGGGCATTAAAGGAGCCTGAGAGAGCTGCAGTTGGCTGCTCCCAAAGTCCCCAGCTCCCCCCACCCCCAGCCAGGGCACCCATCCCTGCTGGCATATGGATGTGCCGGGTGCTGGGGCACAGCATCCCACACTGCCTCACCCACCAGCAGCATCAAACCCTAAGGCTTTTCAAGAAAGTGGAGGAGAATATCCTAGGTGGGTTATTTTGGGGGGTTTTTTTTAAGATATGGTAAGGAGATTTTTTTTCTGCAACATCATGCCTATTGCTATAAGGGTTTTAAACCAAAAGAAACATCCCAAAAATCCATTCTTCCCTGAGCACAGGTTCACCAGGGCTCAGGGGGCTGGTCATGGGCCTCAGCAGGGCCAGGGCAGCCCCAAGGAGCCCAAAAGGCTGCTCTGCCAAAGCCTATGAGGTGCAGCTGGCACCGGCTTCTGCCAGAGACCGAGATGCTGACACCTCTCCAAGCGCTGCCTTGATCCAGGCCTGACACCACGAACAATACCACTGCTTGGGATTTACTCCATTCGCTTTGTATCACTCCCAAAGACAAAGCTGAGAACTCCTTTTTTGCCCCTGCTGAGCTGACAGTTTGAGCCTGACTCAGCCCTGGCACAGGCAGCAGCAGCTGGAGCCCGCGGACGCTGCAGCTCCAACCCCGTCCCGGCCTCCCCCTGCCCACACCGTGCCCTCAGAACCCAGGGGACTCCGGGCTGGGTGTGCCACCAGCTCTGCCACTCCTTGAACCCTTCAGCCCTGCCCCGCTCCCCCAGGCTGCTGGGGAACTGAGCCTCTTCCACACGGCACAGCCCTGACCCCAACACAGCCCTACTGACCCCTCCAGGGACTGACCCCTCCCAGGGACTGACCTTTCCAGGAGCAGCCCCAGAGTGAAGCATGGAGCCCCTCAGCTCCCACTGCAGAGATGCTCCAGCCTCGAGTGCCCCCATCCAGCTCCCTCCAAGGCCTCCCCCCACGGAGGGTCCCCCACACCAGCCCCCCCCAGGCACATTTTCTGGGAAGCAAATATTGCTGCTTTTCCCTCGCTCTCCCCCAGCCCTTCCATTTTACCTCCTGGACAACCCTGAGCACAGCAGTTGTTTTTCCCAGCTGTTTAATCTCTCCCCAGCTCCCAGAGGATGTTCACTCAGCGCCTGCAGAAGCTCAGCTACCTTTGATGTGTCTCAAATTCTAGCCCCAGGCAGGTGACAAGTACTCAGGGAACTTGGACAATTAAATGACAAGAGAAGGAAGGGCTGCAGGAAAAGCTTAAAAACACAATAATAAATAAATAAAGGGGAAACAAAAAGCAAACCTGAGCAAAGCCTCCCCTCCCCATCATACCCAAGGGCAGAGCTCGAGGAGGGCAGAGCCTGAGAGAACCACCAGAGCCTCCTACTCCAAGAGGAGGGTCTCAACCCTGGCACCCTGAGCCCTACACTGGGAGCAGGGATCCCACAGCCACAGCCAAGCTGGGAGCAGGGATCCCACAGCCACAGCTGGTCTGGTCTCACCACATCACATCCCAACACAGCAGTTTGTGTCCAGGGGGTCCTGGAGCAGGGCCCAGCTCTGGGCAGAGGCTGGCATGGCTCCTGCCCTCCCAGCTAAACTGGGAAAGCTTCAGGCAGCAGCAGGAACACAAAGCCAGAGGTGGCTCCAGCTCAGCCAGTCCACCCCAGCCTGAGCCCTCTGTCGCAGCCAGCCTGGGCTGGCACAGCACTGTGTGCCTCTGCTCGCCAGCCCTTGGGCACCTGAAAGTCCATGAAGAAGAGGAGAGAAGCCTGGACTTCCCAAGAGGTGGGGCTGCCCACCTTGGTCACCAGGGGATGAGCTGAGTGGTGGCAAGGCCACCTGCCCCCCCAGACAGCATCACCCTGCTGGGGCTGGCACAAGGGACACACTCGGCGATGGCTCTGGAACATGGGCCCTGCTCCATGCCACCAGCCCCCACAGCCACCCGACACTTCCCAGCCTGCCCTGACCTCAGGGCACCATCCAGGGCAGCCACAGCCACCAGGAGCCACCTGTGAGGGTGCTCACAGCACCAAGGCCTCTTGGCACACACATGGCTTAGCACTGTGTCCCCTGCAGCAGCCTCAGGGACTGTCACAGGGGCTGTCCCTGGTGGCAGCGAAGGGTGGCACAATCCTCCCGGCCCGGCCGCAGCATCCGCCACATCCCACGGCTCTGTCTCCCCGGCAACCCGGGTACCTTCTCACTTGCAGCTGAGCAGGCTTGTGCACAAAAGCCCAGCTGAATCCAGAGTACGATTAGGGCAGCCCTCTCCTTCCTTCACCATCCCGACTTCAGCCATCCCTAATTTCACATCCAAAACCCACCAGGAAGCACACCCTCGCAGTGAGGAACGGGCTGCTGCCGCCCACCCCACTGCCCCCACACCGCTGGCAAATGCTAGGATGCTGGCTGGAGGAGGGTGGGACCTGTGGAGCAGGTGGAGTGACAGCACTGTCTCTGCACTGGCTGCCCTGAGTAACAGCGTGCACACGGGAGCTGGACAAGCATCTCCAGGTGGCACCAGTGGCAACGAGACCCAGCCTCCCCCTCCACCCAGCAAGGCTGGTGGCCTGAGGCTCTGACAGCCCCTCCACAGAGCAGAGCTCCCTCCAGTGCCCCACCAAGCCCCCAGCATCCCACCAAGCGTCCTGCCTGCTGCACAGGGGCTCCCAGAAAAAGGAAAGCACAGCAAGGGCTGTGGGAAATAGGCTGGAAGAAGCCAGAGAGGTGCTGTTGGAAGATGATGCCCTGGAGCACAGCTGCACCAGGGCCAGGTGCTCTCCTGAACATGGTCCAGCCTCTGCTGCTCCCTGGGGAGCAAGTCCTGCAGATCCCCAGCCCACACTGGGCCTGCTCAGGTGCTGCCCACAGCTCCACATCCCCTGGGCCCTGCTGTGCCAGAAAAGCTGTTAAAACAACAGTCCCAAGTGGCAAAACCTCCTCCGCAGGGATCTGAGAGCAGACAGCTCTTCCTCTCCACCCAGCCCCACAGGGATCCCCAGTGCAGCAAGACAGGAGCCAGCCCAGCCCTCAAAACCTTGGCCAAGAGCAGTGGGGAGGGTGGGACAGCAGCTGGGAACAGAGCTCTCCATCACCTGCCGAGGGCTTGGGCGAGGACAGGGCCACCAGAGCAGCAAAGCTGCACCTTCCCAGGAAAGCCGCAGCTCCTGCTGCCTGAGCAGGCAGCTCTGCATGCCAAAGGAGTGGCGAGATCCCAGCGTGGCTCTGGGCAAAGCAGGCTCCAACAGCCGGGCACAGGGGTCAGAGTGGGTGGGCACCCCCTTGAGTTAGGCACCCAGCCCGCCCCGCCATGACCCAGCATGGGGGAAGCCCAGCTCCCGAGTGCTGCCATGCAAAAGATGTTAAAGGCTGGGCCAAGGCAAGCAGGGGTTTGGCCAGCAGCCAGCCTTTCCCAAGAGTTTGAGGGAGCTGGCAGCTCCCCCAGCCTTCAGGGCCCACATGGCCACATACCACAAACCTGTTTGCTCAGCCTGAGCAGCTGGGATGGCACAGAGCAAGGTTTGCTGACCAAGGCATGTCTTGCAGCCAGGACGGGCCCCAAATCAAGAGGAAAGTGCAGCAGCAGCCCCGGGGTGGGGCAGAGCAGGGCAGGGCCAGGCAGGGCACTGCTCTGGTACCTGAGGGCAGCACTGCCAGCTCCCACTGGCTGTGCCACGGCTGTGCCATGGCTGCCGGCCCTGCCAGGCTCCTGCTGTGGCAAGGGGGTGGAGGGCAGGGAGCACAGAAGAGCCTCATCCTCCCAACTACTCCATAAAACAGCCCAACAGCCTTTCTGAGGCCAAAGGGGATCTGTGCAGTGCCCTGGGCCAGTTCCTCTTGCAGGGACCTAATCCTGCCCAGGGTGCTGAGGAGCATCTCAGCAGGGGCTCTGTGCTCACCTGAGCTTTGCAGGCATTAAAAACTGCTGTGAGCAGATCTGTGGGACTGAACCCCCCCAGTGACACATCCCGACAGCCCCAGGGCTCTGCCTGGGGAACGGAGCAGCCCTGCTGGGAGCTGGCTCTGCCCTGCTGACCTCCAGGGAGTGACCATTTAAAAGGTGCCACAGCCAAGTGGAGCGATCAGCCCAGGCAGGGACCCGCAGCAGCAGCCCTGCAGCCATCCCTGCCCTCCTGCTCCAACCGTCACACAGGGATGGCACCAGAGCACAGCCCTGGAATGTTCTGGTGCAGCAGGGAAGGGACACTGAACCAAAGGCTGTGATGGCAGCAGCCAGCACCCTGGGAAGCCAGCCCAGATGCCACTGCCCACTGTGGAGCACCAGCAAGGCCCCTGGGTGGCACCCCAGGAGCAGGCAGGGGTGTGGCAGCCCATCACCAGGGAATGCTCTTCCCCTGCCCCTGACTGGAAGAGAGCTGCTCCCATCCTCTTCCTGCCTACAGAGGAAGGCAGAGACCACGGGTTCAGCTGCCTTGTGCTGGGATGTGGCAGCCAGGGGACATCAGCTGCTCCCCGTGCAAGAACACAGGGCCAGACGCCCTGGGAAGCAGTGGGTTGAAAGAGGAGAGGAGCTTGAGGAGGGGAACTGCACCCAGAGCAAGGGGACACACCACAAGGAGCCCAGTCCTGGCACAGGCTCAGCTCTGCCTTCTCCCATCTTCTCTTGCCTTCCAAAGGAAGGGCCAAGCCCTCTCCCCACCATCATCATCCTCTGCACTGCAGCCCCACAAGGGCCCTGTCTGCACCTAAAGTGGTGGCAAAGTGTCATTTTCCTTGTGCACCATTTAGAGGAGAATGGGGTAGCTCAGCTGGAAGGGACCTACAGTGACCATCAGGCAAACTGATTCCCAAGGAACCAGCCCCCAGGCAATGCCAGCAGCCAGGAGCCCTGCCCAGGAGGTGGGACACAGCACCGGCTGTGCAGGAGCTGCAGGAACCCAGAGTCTGAAGCAGCTCATTGCTAGCACCACCCCTGTTCCACAACCTCAGTGCCACCAACCCTTCCTGGAGCGGGGGGCACCTCCCTGGGCACACAGCAGCGGGTGGCCCGGGCTGTGCTGGCAAGGATCTGCTTGCCCAGGCCTGTGGGGAAGATGGGACCTGCAGGGGACAGGCCCAGGCTGGGAGAGCCTGCCCAGAGTGCAGGGACACAGAGCAGCTCTGCCACAGCTGCCCCGAGGCCCAGCACCCATGAGATGCCAGGGGGAACTGTGAAACCAAAGGCACCTAGACCTGGGCCACTGCGTCCAGCTGCACCTGGGCCACGAAAGCCACCAGCAAAGGCAAGGGGTACCCACGCTGGGTACCAGGGGTCACTGTGGGGATGGCACATGTCCTGATCCTCATGCCACCCCAGCACAGGAGACCCCAGCAGGTATTTGCACCCCATGCAGGGGCAGAGCTTCCCGGTGGCACTGCCCAGGAGCAGAACTCTCCCACGTGGGTGCCCAGCCTCCCAGGCAGCCTTCCTGGTACAGAGCCCAGCAACAGAACCCAGGGCACCCTGACACTGCCCTCGAGGGACACTGAGGCCATCCAGGTGC
This sequence comes from Rhipidura dahli, assembly GCA_013399225.1. Lineage (NCBI taxonomy): Eukaryota > Metazoa > Chordata > Aves > Passeriformes > Rhipiduridae > Rhipidura > Rhipidura dahli. Next base: position 80,659 of record VXAC01002807.1, on the reverse strand, counting down.
ACCAGAAATCCACCAGTGACGTTGGGCCTGCAGCTGTGCCTCGAGCAGCTCCAGACTGGTCACCCCGGTGCCCAAGTGCTGAGCACACAAAGGCAGGACAGAAACCCTGCCATCCTCCTGGCTCTCCCTACAGACCTGCACCCCTGGGTATGGGTGGAGCTGGCATCTCACAAAGTGCCTGGAGGAGGAGAGCTGGAGAGAAACTGCTCATGGAACTTGGAGACCTGCCCTGCTCTGAGCCAGGGCCAGCTCTGGCCCAGAGGAGCCCATCAGAGCAGCCCACCACAGCCCTCAGCAGGGACTCAGATCCCCTGCCCGCATCCATCCACACCCACACTTATGGAATATCCTGAGTTGGAAGGGACCCTCAAGGATCACCCAGTCCAACCCCTGGCCCTGCACAGATACCCCAACAACCCCACCCTGTGCCTGGCAGCGCTGTCCAAACGCTCCTGGAGCTCTGGCAGCCTCGGGGCCGTGCCCATTCCCTGGGGAGCCTGGGCAGTGCCCAGCACCCTCTGGGTGCGGAACTGCTGGATGAAGAACCTGCACCCATTGCCTTGTGTGGGCAGGAGCCAAACCCTGTGGGCAGCAGGGTCTGAGTCCTGTGGTGCCCACTGCCACACACTTCTGCCACCTAGGAAAGAGCCAGGACAGAGGTGTGCAGCTGTGGAGCTCCTCATCCCAATCTTCACATAAGGACATCGTTCTCCCACCTCAGCCCAGGGTGAGGGTTGTGCTGCAGCCCTGCTGTGCCCAGGCCCATCTCACTCTGCAGGTCAGAGAGCCACAGCAGAAGCAAGACCTTGTTCCCCCAGCCATCCTCAGCGCACAAAGGCTGCTGGAAGCAGCTCACATCTGGTTTCACATGGATGTCACTGGGCTGTGCAGTGGGGCCCTGGAATGGAGCAGCCTGACCAGCTGGAGGGGCTCAGGGGTCCCTGAAAAGGCCTGGACCACAAGCCCTCGACTCTTTCAGGCATCACAGCAGTTGAATTCTGCAGCTCAGACCTCTCCTGTGCTTGGCTCCCCAATGCCCAGCAGTGCCAGCCTTCCTGGAATGCACCTCAGGCCAGCTGTGCCCAGCCCCGTGAGCCCAGGGACCTGAGCCCTGGGCAGGGACCCACAGGCAGCAGAACACCACAGCAGGAAGGCAAACACGCTGCCTTCCCCAGACCCTCCACACAAAAGAGACCACGGAAACTCAGAGCAGGGAAGCCCAACGCTGAGCGTGGCACCCCAAAGCTGCCCCGTTGGCGGACAGGGATTCAGGCAGCCTGCAGGAGCCTTTCTGCTGGCAAAGGGGCTGCTGCCCCAGCCTCAGCTAAACCAGGCAGCAATCCCAACACAAAGAAAGCCACCACAAGCCCAAGCCCAGCAGTTTGGTGTTTTGGTGGGAGCAGGCCAGATTCCCAGGGGTTCCTGGCAGACGAGCCTCTCCCTGCAGCACCCCTCCGTGCTGAGCAACCTTTTCTGTGCTGCAAAACCCACTCAGCCTCATGTGGGATGTGGGAAGGAGAACAAAAGCTTTCAGGATAAACTCACGCTGCTTCCAGGGGCTGCTCTCAGCACTCGCCTTGGGCACGATTCACAACCTGCAAAGAAGAAATCAGATTTGGTGAAAAAGAAGGGAAAAGCCCTTCCTGGAGATGATGGCAAGCGCTCGGAAGGACAGCTACAGCTGTCACCAGAGGGTGCCTGCTCAGCTCCGGTGCTGTGTTTGGATTCCATACAAATCTCCCTGCTGGAAATGGGAACTGTGGATTGCTTTAGACATCGTTTTGCTCTCCTGATGTGCAGCCAGCCCTGCTCCTTCCTGGAGAGCAGCAAATATTTACTACGGCAGCACCACAGAGCCCACACAGCTCCGAGTGCCATTGGATCCCCTGGGCATGGCCCAAGGTCTCCTTTCAGGCCATCTGTGCCTTTGTCACCCATGCCTGTGGCTCACAGTGACACTGAGGGCAGCATCTGGTCGGCAGGGCTTTGGCTGTGGGCCCCGGTGCAGGGCAGCGGTGCAGGACCCCCGCAGCCAGCCCGGCTCCCTGGCCCTGGCACTGTGAATAGGGACAGCCCAGCCTGCAACAGCATCTCCACAGGCACTTCTTCCATGACAGCTGCACCTAACGAGGGAGAAGAATCTGCCCAGCGGCACTGCCATGTCTCGGAGGAGGAAGCATGGTCAGGCACAGCAGGGATACCTCCCTCTTTTCCAAGGGTTAATGTTCAAACATCCTTAGACAGGCAAGGCCCAGCCTCCCCCTGGGCAGAGGCAAAGCAGGCCTATGCAAAGCTGCCACCCCTCCCATGGATTCAGCAAAATCCTTTCACTCTGCACAAGCAAATATCAGCTGTGTGCAGCCGACAGCCTGCCCTGAGCAGCAGCGACCCAGGGCAGCTTTCCCAGGAGGCACAAAAGCTGCTCCGCTTTTCTTTTGGACCGAGCCAGAAAGCCTCAAATGCAACGAGGCTGTGAGCACCAGCAGCTTCGAGGAAACAAACCCACCCCTGAGCAGGTGATCAAGAGAGATATGGTGAAGAGCATGGGGTCACGGCCACCACCTACATGGCCCTTTTCTGAGTCTGTCACCCTGGGGAGGCACAGGCAGGATGGCACCGGGTGCAGGTTCTGGGTACACTCCCATACACCCCTGCCCAGCGGGCACAGATTCCTTCCTAGCCATGTGGTTTTGCTGGCTCAGCTGTCCTGGGGTGTGGGGAGCAGGGCTGGGTGGCCATGCAGAGCACCCCTGTGCCCAGCTCCAGCGCTGCTGGCACCCACAACCCTGGGTCCCCCCACCCATGGGCACTGCAGGGTCACTGTCACGGGCCCTGGGTCCCCCCACGCCAGTGCCAAGCACCAGAGCTGGGTGTGTGTCCCGGTGTGACTATGGGCTCAGAGATGCCACTGGTGTGAGGGGGCTGCTGTCCCATGCCAGTAGCTACGCGCCCACACCACTCCATCCAGAGGCCAGACAGACCTCCTTCTCCTTCATCTGCCTCCTCTGCTCATGGAGATGCCGCTGCTCAGAGGCTCTGTGATGCCTTAGGTTTTAAGTTTTATATTTTTCAAATCCTGCACTGCCTGGTGTGTAACTCTGAAGTTTAGTGTGGGTTATTAACTCCTGCTCTCTCATGCTGGTCAGACATAACAGACCTCTCTAGGTTTGCTCTTCAAGGACACCTTGATTGTCCCAGGCCCCAGAATGTGTAAACTAAAATCCTTTAAAGAGGAGGGGCAAACTTGGAGTAATTACTGAATCATTAAGTGAAATTATAATTGGAGAATTAACCCTGATATACAAATGGACCAAACTTACAAAAGTGTGAAGAACCTGAGACCCAGGATCCATCTTGGGTGGAGCCCCTCGGAGGCTTTACACTCCCAGGGTGTGCCTTTGAAGGCCCTTCAAACAAATACCTGCTTTTATTCTGTTATTCTTGTCTAGCCTCTGTTGTCAGGCAGCCACTTCAAGGCATCACAGAGGAGCCAGAACAGACCAAAAGACCTATAAGAAGGGCTCTGTCTCTTCAGCAGGACACACAGGTGCCCCAACACTGAGCTGACCCAGGGCTGGACTCCAATACCAGCAGCTGCTGGCCCCAGCTGCAGGCACAGGTCACACAGGATTGTGTGGGACTCCCTCCCTGCTTTGGCGCAGCCTCTGTGGCCCTGCTGGTTCTCTGCTGAGCCCAGTGATTTCTGTGGGTTCTCCTAACTGCTTCCAGGTTTGTGCGCTCAGATTTCTCTCCTCCCACCTCAAGGAGGGTCGATGATGCCCGGCAGAGATGGGCAGGCAGGTGCAGGAGCAGCCAGCTTCCCACAAACCCCAAAGGAGGAGTATGGCACCAGTGACCCCGTTCCTGCTGCAGGAGCAGGGAGGATGCAGCCACCACAGGCAGTGCCCCTCAGCACTCCCCAGCTGCCTGTGCTGACACTGCCAAACAAAGCCCCTGCACTCCCCATCAGCCTCAGACCACCCCTCCTGCCCTGGGAGAGGCCACAGCCCCCGGGGCTGCTGTGCAGCCTCTGAGCTGTGGCCGGTTTGGGATGCGAGAAGGCACTGCATCAATGAGGATCATTCTCAGAACACTTCATTAATGTACCAGCAGTGGGAGCAAGGCCTCCCCCAACCCTGCTCACTCCTGCCCACAAACAGCAGCTCCCCATCACGCTCCTGCGAGCAGAAACCCACGGCAGACTGCACCCAGACCTCCTGCCATGCGGCTCTGCCGGCGCCGGGCTGGTGTGGGCAGCCACAGACACTGCCCCGGGCTCACAGCCACCCCACAGTGACCCACATTGTCACCGCCCCGTCATCGCAGCCAGCCAGCCTGGCCCTGACTGGTCGGGTGACGCTGTCCGGGGACAGGCACTGGGACAGGCGCTGGGACACGGTGGCACACGGATGAAGGCACCACTGGCTGGGCTTAGGAAAGAGCCCTGCCCTGCTCCAGCTCACTCAGGGTTAGACCTGCACCTTGCAAACCTGCTGATGGGTCCAACCAAGGGACAAGGACTCGCAGTATCCCCTGCTCAGAGCAGAAGCACACACAGGACAGGGAGCGCTGCTGAAGAAGAGCCCAGGAGACACGGAGGAGTCCATGGACCACGCCAGGGACCAACCCATGGACCACACCACCATGGCCTTCCCCTGCCTGCCCAGGGTGGGACTGAGCTCCAAAGCTCTGTCAGCAGCGTGGAGGTGGCCAGGAGGGCTGACAGTAACCCTGTCCCCAAAACACAGCATGGGCAGCTGCACCTTCTCTACATCCCTCCCCTTGGCCACGCCAAGTCAGCTGCATTTCCTACAGATGGGTCTCACACCAGACCAAGGTGACAAGCAGGGATTTACTCATCCCACGGAATCCCAGAATGGGATTGGAAGGGACCTCAAGGCCCATCTCATTCCACCCCCCTCCACTAGACCAGGATGCTCCAAGTGCCATCCAGGCTGGCCTTGGACATTTGCAGCAGTGTTGTGCTACCGTGGCCACTGTGCCCTACCAGCAGGAAGCATTCCTTGGTTGCCTGAAGAAGAGCCCCAGGGAATTTGTAGAGGGAACAGGGATGTGCATATCCAGAGCCAGAGCAGCCCTCACAGGAGGCTTCTCTTTTTCTGGCCAGTTCACTCCACAGGACCTTCATCTATCAGGGCTTGAGTAAATCTGAAGGGAAACACTTCCGAGAATTCGGGCTGGAATTTTCCCCTGCCATAGTTCACCATCAACACTAGTCTGTATCCTTGTCAAAAACGGCCCCTTCCCACGGTGAGCAGCAGCCCCAGCTGTCCAACCACCCTTCTCCCACCTTGAGCCCTTTGTCATATACCTCTCAGCAGAGCCCCAAAGCTTTGTCACGACCCCCACGCTCTGCAGGGGGCTGCCAACACAGACCCCTGCCAGACCCAGAGTGCTCCTCATTACAACATCCAGCTGCTTCCCTCCTGCATAGAGCAGCGCTTCCCACGGGATCAGCCAGAGAAAAACCTGCAGGGACCCCCGCCAGCTCTGCAGCCACCTGGGGGTGGTCCGGTCGGGATGGGCTGGGGGAGGCTGCGCCTCGCTGGCCCACCCCCTGCCCTGCCTCCAGCCCGGCCAGGATGCCTCGCTGCTGGCACTCGCCCCAGGCAGGCCGATTAGCTGATTACAAAGGGGAATGTGTCATTTCAAACACACAATCAGATTTCCCGGCCCTTCTGCCCATAACAAAATGTCTCGTGAAATGGCTCATTCTGTTCTCCCATAGAAACGTGTTTCCCTTCAAAAGCCTGATACGAGGAGAGGAGGGGAAAAAAAAGGAAAAGGCAAAGCTAAAAATATCAGCCGAAAGATACCATGACAGCAACAGATTCACAGGAAAATGAGGTGGGAAGGGGGCTGTGAATGTGTTAAGATCCTGTTTAATCTCTCCCCAGCCACCTAAAAAAATGCACCGAAGGCAGAAACGATACCTCAACATTTCCTTTGTGCGAGAGCTGACTCCACCCTGTGTTTTCCTCTCCATCTGATGCTCGGGGAAGGATACCAGCAGACATCTCCGCTGCTGCCAGGCAGCGAGGGGCCCCGGCAGTGGGTTAGTAGGAGCAGAGGGAGGAAGGAGTCGGTGGGAGGAACCTGGCAGCAGGGCTGGGCTGTGAATCCTCATTCAGCATCGCCTCAGACGCAGGATGCGCTTTGCACCGCGCAGCACCTGCTCCTGCTCCTGCTCCCACACCCCAGCTCCTCGCCGAGGAGCAGCAGCCCTCAGGTCCCAGGAGGGCTCGGGGAGGGCAAGACCCAGTGAGGTGGGCCCGGGGTCCAGTTACAGCTGGTGGGCAGCGGGCTGGGCACTGAGAGGGGGATGGAGCAGATCCTGACCTGCGGCCACATTTCACCGCCACAAAGAGGCCAAGTGCCCGACTGAAACTGCTGACCTGCTGGCAGGCACAGATCTGCAGCTTCAGCCTCATTTGTCTCGTGTTCTGAGCACAATAGGGTCAGCCCAGTGTCCCCTTGGCGCCGTGATCCCGCCAGCCCCGGGGTGCTGTGCAGCTGCTCCCGGCCACGGCAGCTCCTGCGAGAGGCAGACCCGGCTCAGGGCCCTGCTGAGGAGCCAGGATTGCCCTGCAGAGGGCAAGACACAGACCATCAGCAGGAGACAGAAGGAAAATCCTCTTCCAGAGCATTATCATCCAGATTTTAAGGCTCTGTCTGCTGCTCCCAAGCCTGGAGAGGTACATGAGTGGGCTTAGGGGCGTGCACACACCAGTCAGGACACAGACAACTCTGAGCTGCGTCCAGAGCCCCCTCAGCTGTGCACTGGGACAAGCAGACAAAAAAACTTGTACCAAATCACCCATCCAGGGCTCTGGGATGCCTATCCCATTCCACACAGTCCCACCACTCCCTGCCCAGCACAAGGAGAGCAAACCTTGACTCCTGTCCTAGTCATACCAAATTTCAGCCCAACAGCTCTTCTTAGGATTGGATATAAGGGAGAAATCTTTCCCTGTGAGGGTGGGGAGGCCCTGGCACAGGGTGCCCAAAGCAGCTGTGGCTGCCCCTGGATCCCTGGCAGTGCCCAAGGCCAGGCTAGGCAGAGCTTGGAGCAGGCTGGGACAGTGGAAGGTGTCCCTGCCCATGGTAGGAGGGCTGGAGTGAGATGAACTTTAAGATCCCTTCCAACCCAAAGCCATGATTCTACGGCTCCACACATCCCCAAACAGTTCATCCCCGTGGAGCAAGGCAGGGCAGAGGGAGCAGCTGTCCTCCAAGACAAGGGACATCCACGGGACCAGGGCCCAGCACCCTGCTTTGCACCAGATACACGCTGTGTGGGGGAGAGCTGCTGCAGGAAGCAGCCACTGCTGCCACACTGGAAAACATGGCTGCCCAGATTTCCTCCTCTTCACCTGGGGACACACTTAGGTCCTGGACAACCCACAAGCTTCCACTCAAGGGATGGAAGGAGAGGAAGGCTGGATCTGCAGGCACAGGGAAGCACTGCAACATGTCCCCATCAAAGACAGTCTCCTCCCACCACATTTTCCACGTCCTGTAACCCAGATGAGAGGATGATGAAGGACTGGACTTGGAAGCCCAGCCAGCAGCAGTGATGCTCAGCTTTAAAGACCTGAATGGCACAGCGTAGGGGCTGGAAGGGGTTCCTGAGGGAGGCTGTCCTCCAGCTCCCACAGACACAACTCCTCCCAGGCTCAAGGGACAGCACAAGCTCAGTGCCTGTGAGTGCGGGCTCAAAGCCCACATCCCCCCGCAGCAGGGTCAGCACCACAGACCCGCACAGGCTGTGACAAACTCAAACTGCTGACTCAGAGCCCCCGACTGCTCTAATGAGAACAATGAGCCCCGCAGCCATCACTGTCACAGCCCCAGCACCAGCACATTTTTAGGTGCCGTGAGAGAGTCAGGCATTTGTGGCTGCACAAGTTTCCCTGCTCAGGAGCTCCCAGCACCCGGGGACTTGGGAACTGCCACTGTTTTGTGTTTCTCCTTTGGCAGAGGGAGCTTCAGGCTCAGCTCAGACCTCCAAGTGACAGGCACCGCATGAAAGTCTACTACACCCGGGCCCTGCAGCCGCCCACGCCGCTCTGCGCGGAGCCGAGCCCGTACTGAGCCCATTTCCTCACGCACACACGCTCCCCATCGGCGTCCCAGCTGTCACTCGGCGCCGGAGCACCGTGCCCAAGGCAGCAGGGAAACAGCCCAAGTGCACAGCCAAAGAGAATTAAGGCAAAGGACACTCCAACGATATCTGTGAGTCTGAGCAGGAAGCTCAGAGCAAGGCTGGGAAGAGCCAAGCCCACCCCCTGCCCTTTAACCGACAGGCCATTCTCTGCAGCTTCCTAATTTAGAAATCCCAATTAGTTATGGGAAAGATTTCTTCTGTTAGGGACAGAATTAGTCAGGCACCTGACGGGTCTGCATGTGTCTGAAAGGCTCCCGTAGGAAAGCAGAAGTCCCCGGCAGTGCTGGAGTGAGGGGAAGGCAGGCAGGATGCCCGGAGTGATGCCGGAGTCCTTGTGGGACAGGGGCTCGGTGCTGCCAGCAGGAAGCCTTCATGTTATTCTGTAAATTAAAGAGGGATCCAGCTCCTCACCAGGACCAAGGTCATCACCCACAGCTTACCAGGGAGCTCAGCCCCTCAGCTGGGGGAAGAAAATGGATTTGTAAGATTTTCCCCATTCTATGCTGCAGTGACTTTTCCAGCTGAGCCAGTCACCCCTCCTGGCCACAAAGACAGCAGCGCCAGGAGACACTTACCCTGGAAGGTTGTGGTGGTGGTGGCAACCATAGCAGCAGCCCAGGGAAGGGGGCCCAGCACACTCTGTGTCTCCACTGCCCAGGGAAGACACCAAAACCTTCCCCTGCCACATGCCAGGAACATGGGCTCTCTGCTACACTCACATCTTTAGCCCAGAAATCCAATACCGGACTTTGAAAACCCTTTCTAGATGCTTCCTCCAGACCAAAACATCTCCCCTAAGAGTTCTGGAGAATGCTCACATCTCAAAAATTGACAAAAATAAAAAAATTCTGGACAGTTCTGGGCAGAACATCCACAAGCAGCCAAAGCAGCAGGGGAAGAACCCATCCCCTGCCAAAGGCAGCCAAACACAGGCTCTGCACCCACAGCCCTGCCCAGGGCTCTGCTGGGAATGGCTGAGTTGAGGGAAACAATCCCCACGACACAGGGATGGTGGTGGGAAGAGGAGAGACGGGAATCCTCCCCTCCCAGTGGGGCTCACACGCCACGGGAGACAGCTGCGCCCTGGTCCTTGGCTCCAAACACGGAGGTCATCCCTGGGTAAGGAGGGAATGCTCGGGACCTGCCACAGCTTCCAGAAAATGCCGTGCAGCCCTGCACGCAGCAGAGACAGGTCCTCACGGAGAGCATGGCTCGAGCACCACCAGGAACCCCGCGGACGGGCTCCGTGCCTGCCGAGCCAGACTCTAAACCAGCACCATGAAAGAGTAATTAATTCCCTTCTTGCAAGGACCATCACCCAAAGCCGGGAAGCTTTCCCTCAGTTTCAAACTCGCCCGATAGCAACAAGGACACGCAGCTGAAGGCCACCAGAGCCGCTCTCCAGCCGTGGTCCAAGGGGGTCTGACACAGCCAGAGCCCTCCCGTGGATGTGGAGACCCACAAGGAACAGACCAGAGTAACAACGTGCTTCCCACACCCCGAGTTTTTCAGGAGCAAAAACCTCTTTGGACAAGTGTAGCATGAGAAAGCTGGAGGGAAAGTGCCAGCTGAGTGCAGGAAGGAGACGGATGCATGGGCTGGTCTCTCTGGGGATGCTGGAGAAGCCACACCTCATCCACAGCAATGGAGAAGGGGCTGATCAGGAGTCACCTCACACCATCCACAGCTGAATGAAGCACAGCTTTGCCATCGCCTGCAGCACACTATGACTGCCCAGCCAGCACACCCAGACCATTGTTTGCCCACAGGAGGGTCCCCACCGAGACAGGCTGAGGGCCGGGCACGCCGGAGGGAACAATACCCCGGGAAACAGCCAGAGAAACAGTAATGGGAAATACAGAATCCACTGATGGGGAAAGGGCCACGGAGGTCCTCTAGTACAATCAGCCGGGTAACCAGCCTATGGAGAAAATGCTGAGCTCAAGGATACCTCCAGAGACCACCTCCTGCCATATGACGGTACTCCAAAAATAACCACAGAAATATGCGAGGACCCATTCCAAGTTGTTCCTGGCTCTCTCCACATTCTCCCTCTAATGTAAATCGTCTCCCTCAAATCACAGCCCGGCAGTTCAATGTGTTGCCGCAGCTCGGGGCTACGGATCCCCAGGGCTACGGATCCCGGGGGCCGCCTCACCCCGCCTGCAGGACCTGGCTGGCGCTGCCGCCCCCCGCACTCCGCTGCGCTCCGTGGCGCTGGGAGCGCGGTGCCCCCGCCGAGCCGCCGGACCCCGCGGGGACCCGGCCCGCGCCCCGCCCGCAGCATCCCGGCAGGACGCGGAGCGGGATG
>VXAC01002807.1:39703-70098 GCA_013399225.1 Rhipidura dahli | reverse complement strand
CCGCCCGCACGGCCCCGCACCGCCCCCGCCGCGGGAGCCGCCCCCGGACCGCGCCGGTGCTGCGGGGGTGCGGGGATTGCGGGGCTGCGCCGGGGCTGCTTCCGTCCCGGGGCACCGGGGGCCCCCGCGGGTGTCCCCACGCTCGTCCTGCGTGACGCCCCCCCGGCCACAGACGGGGACCCCTGGAGGCACCCGGTATTTTCGGTCTCCTCCCCAGGGCCCCATCCCTGCTGAGCCTCCTTTGTCACCCCATGCGGGACGCGCGGCGGGTCCTGCAGCTCCCAGGGGTGCCCGGCCCTTCCCGAGGCATCCCGAGCTGTCCACTCGCGGCATTTAGGGGGCACACTCGGGAGCCGGGCCCGGGAGATATCCACATCACTAGCTGCCCAGACTCGTGCATTTTAGGGGTGTCAGGGCAAGCAGCCTCCCCCGGGAGATGCAGATGGAAAGGAGAAGCTATTGCTTTGCGAAACATGCGTGCACCCACAGCATTGATACATGGGATGCATGAGCACACTGGATGCACAGCAGGGATGCAGTGGCCACTCTGCTCTCGGTGTAACCCCTGAGTATGGGGTTGGCTCTCACAGGCAGGAGCAGGGAGGCTGCACACTCAGCCCTCTCTGCCCTGTTGTCTGGCAGACACTGAGCAGTGAAGACTGCAGGGAGGTGCCAGCCCAGCACTGGGTCTGGTTTCCCCACTCCCAGAGCCTGTGGTGGGTCCCAGCTTGGTACCCAGTGCCCTCTGCTCGTGTGCACCGTGCAGGACTCCCAACTGCACCTCATGCCCTGGCTGCCCTGCAGGGCCTTGCTTTGCTCCATTACCTGGTGCCACAGCTGCCCTCGGTGACTCTCCTGGTGTGAGGGACAGAAAAGGCCTCCAGTGGTGTAAGGAAGGCTGGGGGACCCTTCCCAGCAGAGCAGCTCCTACCTGGCCACCTCTGCTTGTCCTCTGCAGCCAGGCTGGCCTGGGGCAGCTTGGCACACTGTGTCAGCACACAGTCACCTGTCCGGCAGCAGTGGGTGCCAGGGCCCTGTGCCAGCTGCCTCTGGGTGCTGCTCCTCAGCTTCCTCCCCACCAGCCCCGGGGAAACCTGCAGTTGCCAGTCCCACAGGGAGTCTGACCCCTCAGCACCACAGCTGGGCTAGAGCGCTGGAACGAGGCAGGCTTTGTTTTACTGCTTTAGAAAGTGCCTCCTTTATTAGCCACACTGAGGCTTTTTCCCTGACAAACCACATACCAGCAGAGAGTACCAGGAACAAAATGAGGCTGCATGGTCCAGTGGTTCGAGCCAAGGCAGCGATGCCAGCAGGATTGTGGGCTCTAATCCCCTGCTGAGCTGTTGACTCACTGTACAAACTCAGGCAGGTCCTGCTGCTTTGTGCTGTGGAGAAGCCCAGCTGGAAAGTTGGGCAAATAGCAGGAACCTCTTGGAAAAAAAAAAACCACCCCACTGCATGGGAGCCAACTTGAAGGAGGGCATTAATTTACAAATAAATATTCCAGCTGGCTGCTGAGATCCCCTGTGCAGGCACAGCTTTCCCCTCCAGCCTTCCACTGCTGCACACCCTTAAGGGACAGTGCTGAAAAGGTGAAGAGCCTGGTGCTGGGGTGGCTGCCCTGCAAGGGACAGCATTTGCTGCAAGGGACACGACTGGTGTGATTTGTAGGGAATTTATACAGCAGAAAAGCTGCACTCTGTTGTTGAAAAAAATAATTGCAGTTGTGTGCAAGCTGCTGTGACTGTCTGCATTCATCTTCCAGGCCTTCAAAGGGAAACCAGTGATGGCTGCTCAGGAGGTTCTGTCACACTCCAAGGGAAAATCTGGGCAATGTAAATGTGAATTCACCCTTTTAAGTGGATTTGGGTCAGATAAGTCAGTGGGTGACTGCACTGGCAGTGTTCTGAGCACAGATATCCTTGGTGTTGCTGCCTACCACAGGGAACAGCCACATTGGGAGGCCAAGGAGCTGGAAGAAGAACATATAGAACAGAGTCCCCCAGTGAATGCTTCAGTCCTCTTCTCACACTGGTGCAAACAGCCCAGCCTGTCTTCCCCTAACCACCAAGCTGAAGCCTGAAACTCTCCAACAGTCAATGCACCTCTGCCTGCTGAGATGAGGGGAAAGAGCTTCCCTGGCAAAATAATCCCCTGTGAGCTCTTGGTGGCCCCAGCTGTGCTGGATTCTCTCCTGGCTATTCCATAACTGAGAAATGAGCTTTCCTGCATCCCTGTCCAGTTCCTGCTGCAGTGATGGGAGCAATGGAAATACCTGTGTGGCCACATTTGGCAGATGGGGTGGCAGGGAGGGGACAGCAAGACATCCCTTTTCCCCCAGAAAACACCAAGGAGGTGTAAACTTTATGAGGTCTTTGGGAACTTAACTGAAAATTTAAAGATATTTCAGGAAATTTAAAGACATTTAAAGGAGCTGCTATCTTTTCAGGTATGTTTGAACACATTTCCAGAAAACACAGGTGTTTTATACCCTAAATGCAACCATCACTCAGCTGGGGGAGCTGCTCTTGTCCAGCGTCCACCGTGATGCACAAGGGAAACCTTGGAGCTTCCTGCAAGCTCACTGTGGACAGAGGGACCTGTGAACCCTGGGGAGTTCCGTGGGAAAATCTCTCTCTTTTGGGAGTCAGGTAATTTTTGCAACTCAAGTGAGGATATCCTGACCAGATTCCCGTTGTCCAGCAGAATCAACCAGAAACAACACAAAAAAACCCCACAAACAAATGAGGACTGGCATAAATTGCAAAGGGCTGGCAGATGTTTCATGGTTCAGTGTTAGGACAGATTTGGGCATCAGGCTTTTGCCAGGTTTTTAGCAGCCCAGGAAGCCATCCTGGGCTGCATTGAAAGGGGAGTGGGCAGTAGGGGACAGGGTGAGACCCCCCACCTGCAGAGCTGCCTCCGGCCCTGGGGAACAACATCAGAAGGATGTGGAGCTGCTGGAGTGAGTCCAGAGAAGCCACAGAGATACTCCAAGGGCTGGAGCCCCTCTGCTCTGAGCCAGGCTGGGAGAGCTGCGGGTGTTCAGCCTGGAGGAGAGAAGGCTCCAGGGAGACCTCAGAGCCCCTTCTAGTGTTTTAGGCTTATAAAAATGAGGGAGAGCAGCTTTTTACACAGGCAGATGGTGACATGACAAGGGAAGATGGTTTGAAACTAAAAGAGCAGATACTTAGATTGGATATTAGGAAGAAAATGTTCCCTGTGAGGGTGCTGAGGCCCTGGCACAGGGTGCTCAGAGAAGCTGTGGCTGCCCCTGGATCCCTGGCAGTGGCCAAGGCCAGGCTGGGAAGGGCTTGGAGCAGCCTGGGACAGTGGAAGGTGTCCCTGCCCATGGCAGGGAGTTGGAACCTGATGGGCTTCAAGGTCCTTTCCAACCCAAACCAGTCTGGGTTTGTTTCTATCTCCTTGAGAGCCTCCAAGCTCTTTCATTCCAGCAGGTTTTCCCCTCAATTTACCTCTGCAGTGACCCTGGCCTGGCTTTATGGGAAGGAAAGCAAAGAGGACCAGCACATCCTCCTCTGGAATGTATTTCTACATGGAAACCTGCTCTTTGTTGAAGGAGATAGATCAGAGGGGTGCAGCTTGGGGCCCAGCTCCAGGGTGCAGTTGTGGAAACAAATCTCCTCAAAGGAAGAGCACCTTGGAGCTCTTGGAGCTCCATCTTTCAAGCCCAGAGCAAACTGTTGACCAGCCCTCACACTCCTGATGTTGGGAAAGCCCATCTGCAGTTATCAGCCATCCCTGCTGAGGATTCTCCACAGCACTGACAGACACAGAGATGCAGCAGGAGCTGGGGCAGGGCTGTGTTGAGGTGAAGGAGGCCCTGCCTGGCGCAGGGGGACAGAGCTTGAGCTACAGGGCTCTGCAGAGAGGGGCGGGGGGCACCCAAAGCCTTTATTCCCTAAATCCCAGCAGCATGGAAAAAGGGGTGTGCGTGTCTGTGCCTTTTGGAAGGAGGTTATTTTGGGAATCCCCGCCTGAGCTGCTGCTGGTGCTGATGCTCTGCGATAACAACCTTTCATGCCTCTTGCTTGTTTATGCAGGGCATGAAAAGGCCCTTTGTGCAGCTCGGGGAGCTGGCTGCCAGCTCCCTGTGAACTCCTCGGCTCCAGCCCCCCCGGCAAAATCCCCGCAGGAGCCTTGGGGGTGCCCACAGGCAGGAACTGGCACCCCACAGAAGAGGGGGCACAGCTGCTCCAGCTCCTGGGCACCTCCTGCCCTTCACACCTTTGGGTGGTGGGAACAGTCTGGGGAGTTCAGGCAAATGTTTCCACCCAAAGAAAACATTTCCAGCTCTCGATGCCATCTTCCTCCGGGCTGTTTGAGTGGGATCCCAAGCTCAAAGAAGTCCCTGGGACAGATGTCATCAGGGACTGTCACCAGATCTGGTGATCAAGCCCTTAATATCCCTGCATGTCTGGAGCCCTGAAGTCTTGGGGGATGAGCAGAAATCCCACTGCCTTCATCCTTTGCTTCCTAAGGGTTCCCAAGGACCTTATCCCCAAGTGCTGTCAGTGCCTGGCCTTCAGACAGTTGGGATACTGCAGAGAGTTATGCACATGGTGGAAAAATAGGAATAAAAGGGGCAGGGAATGCATTTTTTAATTAATCAACTATATTAATGACCCATGTCACAGTTAGGACACATCCCACCTGCTGCCCTGCAGGTAGGAGGACTGCAGTGGGAAGCATTGGAGCACCCCTGGGACACTGGGAAGAAGGAACATTTGCCCCCAAGACCGGGGGGGGGTGGGGGGGTGGGGTCCCTGATGCCACCCAGCACAGATGTAACCAGGTGCAAGCAAAGAGAGCATTGGTGCTGCAGCAGAGCTGGGGGCAGGTGGGGTCCCTGGCACAGAGAGTGACAATATTGGCCAGGGGTTCCTGCTGTGCTGTGGGGTGTGAGGGGCAGGAGGGAAGGGCTGGGCAGCTCCTGCTCCAGCAGCAGCTCCAGCCCCTGGTGCATGTCCTGAGCCTGCTGGATCTGCTCCCTCCTTAGCCAGGCCTCCTGTGCTGACCATCTGGATGGAATCCTGGGCTGCCCATCCCTGCAGAGCAGCAGAGCCATCCTGGTTGGGGCTGCCAAGCCTCTGCCCCAGACTGTGCTGGGCAAAGCAATGGGATCTCTGTCTTCCCATCCTGAGGCTGCCAGGATAGTGCAGTTCTCCTGAGGGAGCCCCGGCACAGGTCTGCCGTGCTCTGATTCAAGGGAAGGCTCTAACAGCTTAATTAACTGCCAGCTTGGAGATGGCAGGGTCTGAGCAAAGATGAGGGACACCAGCCTGTCCCCCCGAGAGCTGCTGAGCCCCGCTCAGCTGAACCCCAGAGTGAGAAGGCAGGGAAAGATGGAGAACAAGGTGTGAAGAGAGGAGTGGATGAGGTGACTTTGGCTCCTTTAACCCACCCTGCCAAGGTCACCAGCCTGCCCACATCACCCCTCTGGGTGACATCTCATCCTCTTGCATGGCTCCTGCATCCCCCGTGCCCTGGTGAGAAGGGGGCTCCCTAACCTTGCCTGTCCTGCATCCCTCACCTTCGGAGAGCCCCAGAGGAGGCTGCAGTGCCAACTACAGCAGGAAGCCCAGGACCCCCAGGTCCCCCCACTGACCAAAAAGTGGCATTTCTGCCCAAGAACCTGACTCTGTCCTTTGTGCTGCCCAAGCTCTTCCTTCTCAGTGCAAACACCTTGAGACTGTGTGGATTTTTCTATTGAGTCACAGCATGAAGAGAATGCCTGAAAAAGAAAAAAAAAAAGAAAAAAAGAAAGAAGCCATCTGTTGAGGATTTTAGATGCCCAGATACAGCCCCCAGTGTCCCAGCACACAGAGCCAGGTGAAAATCTTGGCTTCTAACACTGCTGGGCACAGCACCAGAGGTGCCATCCCTGCAAGTGTTCAAAAGGCGTGGGAATGTGACACCCAGGGACATGGTTTAGTGGTGACCACAGTGCTGCTGGTCAGTGGTTGGACTTGATGATTTTGGAGTCCTTTCCAACCTCAGTGACTCAGTGGTTCAATGAAAGGCAGGAAAATTGCAAAGCTAAAAGCTGGAATGGCAGAAGACAAATCAAGAGAGGATCAAGAATGATCTAAGGATCTGCTTAGGTGGAAAAGCCCCCCAGCCATGTGGAACTGCTGCAACCTGCCCAGCCAAGCCTGGAGAACTGTCCCCAAGACTCCATGGGGCCCAGGGCTGGTGGCTGAGCTGGACCATGGGGGGACATTCAGCTGAGGAGTGATGGTCACCTGGCCACAGCCTAAGGAAGTTAATGACCTCCACCCCACGAACAGCACCCCAGCCATCATTTACCTCTAATTATCAGACTAATTACTGGGTCTGGCTGGACATGTCGGGTTACAGAGGGCTCAGATACTTGAGCCTCTTCCCACGCTGGGTCCTGTGGCTCCCACATACCTCTGTGGTTGTTCTTCTGGGGAAACCCAGTGAGCTGGGATTCACTCTGCTGCTGCCAGGCGGCTTCCTCTGCCCCAGGCTGGGCTGGCAGCTCTCCTGGACCTCTGTCAGCTTCATACCCGATGACTGTAAATGTCTGTAGGTTTAAGGCACAATCGAGACTCGGTTTCGTACAGGGAGGATTTGGGATCGCTGTAGGAGGAACAATAGTTCCTTTCCCAAGGGTCCCCAGCAGTTTGTGCTTCCTACCTGGGTTCCATACCTGGGGAAGAGATGGGCACAACTCCCTGCAGAGAGGCAGAAAACTTGTTGGGATAACAAGCACAGGCTCCCTCCAGTATCTTCAAAGCAATCAGTGGTTGTTGTGGTTACTGATGGTGCCTTCCTGGGATGTTTGCTGAATGAAGGGAATCCAGGAAAAGTTTCCCCCGGATCCAACAACAAAACCACCAGAGCTGAATGAGGGCTGTGCTGCAAGGATTTTTCAGGGACAAGGAAGAGGACTCTGGTCAGGGATCAGCACATGGGGAGGGCTGAATAGCTTACGGAAACCTCTGCTGAAGCCCCATTTGGTGCTAAACACTCTGGACTGAGGTCTTGATGTTGCCATGGTACTCCTGGGTTTGGATTCAGGATTCACATGGTTCCCATCTCTCATCAAATATCCCAGAGAATGTCAGAAATTCCCCCAGAGACTGGGCAGAAACAGATCTGTGTCCCAAGTGGACCTATAGGGTGGACCAGCCTTCCCTGAATGAAAAAAGTCTGGTGTCCTGTGTTTTCCCAAGAGCTATGATCACACTGCTGGCATCAGTGGGGCAGGCTGGGCACAGGTAGGGCACGGGCAGGTCGGGCAGTCTCTCTCCTTGATGAGCACCTTTGTCACTCCCCTCTCAGTCCCAGGTACTCTCCAGGTGCTGAGCTCCTACTGCTCTGTCCCAGAGTACCAGCCTTTGGTCCCTGCCTGAGGGAAGCTGCAGCTCTGGGGACAGAAGAGCCTCTCCCTGACAACCAACAGCAGGAGGGAGCACCAGGACACCAGGGAGCCCTGGAGCAGCCAGATCCAAGCCCACCTGGATCAGTGCTTCTGCTGTCACTGCCAGGGGACCTGCTGGTGCCAGCAGCAGGAGCTGTTCCTGCTCCCTCCATCCCCGCTCCATCCAGAGCAGGCAGGGTGGATGCTGATGGCTGGCTGGCTCCTGGCGTCCCTCCCCAGGCCTACCCTCCTGCCAGTCCCTTCCCAGCTGTCTCCCAGTTCTGGGAGAATGGCCTTCGTTCTGCTCTCTCCAAGGGTTCCTGTCCCCCAGCCTGATGGGATACTCATCCTGCCCTGGGACACAGGGCTTTTTCCCAAATGGCCTAACCCCTGCTGGGGTCAGGGGCCCTGGGACCTGAGCCCCAGCATCACCTCCAGAACCCAACCCCTCCCCAGTGCAGTTCATCCCACTTCCCTGCTCCCAGTGCCTGGGAAGGTGTGGCAGGACAGTCCCTCACTGCTGGACATGCTGGCCTTGAGCATCTGGCAGCCGAGGGGGAGTTAACAGGAAAAGCCCGAGCCAGTATTGCTAAGTCACGGCCATCTCTTCCAGAGAGGGCTTGCAGCCAAATTCCCAGGGAGAAACTCGTGGCTGGGCCCCCTTTACTGGCTCTGCCCCACTGCTGGCTGTGCCTGTGGGCAGGAGGGCAGCTCAGGGATTAAACCAGAGCCCAGCCCTGGCTGGGACTGCCCCACTGTCAAAATCCAGGGAGCAGCTCTCTGCTCCTTCCCATGAGGTAAAGGGAGACCACCCATTCCTCGCTCCCTCCACAGGGCCTCGGGCCACTGGGACCATGGGATCAGTGGGATCCACAGGCTGGACCCAGCAGGGAGCTATGCACCTTCACGGGGTCCCTGAGCCACGGAGCCCCTGGCACGTGGGGCTGGTACAGTGCTGGGCCATCCCCTCTCCACTGTTGTCTCCATCCCTGAGCCCAGCCTGGAGGTGGCCCCTCAGTGTGCTGACCCTGGAAAAGCTCTGCCCCCACCTGTCTCTGAGCTCACCCACCCCAGCCCCTGGCAAGATGCTCTTGGTGCTCCAGGGTTGTGCTGAGCCTCCCTCTCCTTCAGTCTCGGCCTGTGCTGTCTCTCCCTGTGGGGCCCAGTCCCACAAGCAGCACAAGAAAGGGGAGGTCGGGTCCTCAGTGAGGCTCCAGTGAGGACACAGGACCTTTGGCCTCCCCCCCACAATATCATGGGACAGGAGGAGCATCTGTGCAGGGCTGCCACCCCACTGAGCTGGCAGCTGAGCTGAGGAGAGAAGTCAGGGCTGGGGAAACAAACCCTGTTTTGTCCCAGATTCCTTCTTCCCTGGCCTCCGAGCAACACCCACTGCAGCCTCTGGCATGAGCTGCCCCCGACCCCGTGGCCGAGGGCACCGAGAGCAGCGTCCCTGGGGCTGCCAGGGCTCAGCCCCCCCCATGCTGTGAGAGCACTTCCAGTGCTCCACAGCCAATTTCCCTGGCCCAGGCGCCCTGGTAGCGGCACACAGCGAGATCCTAGCCTCGTTACTGTTCATCACATACAGGGTCATGTATAATATTTGGAAAATAAAGATCTGTGCAGAGCCAGCCCCTGCCAGGGATGTCCAGCACCCAGCTGGAGCCTCTCCCAGCAGCACAGGACCAGGCTTGATGGTGGGGGCCTCTTTTCAGGGTGTTTATTTGTGGTGCTGAGACATCCAGCCCATTGGCAGCTTCAGCTGATGCTGGTGGAGGGGACCTGAAGTGAGGAAGAGGGAAGGGGCTTGTGGAGCACTTTGTCATGGTGCTAGCTCTGCTCTCTGGCTAGGGCTCCTGTGGTCACCATGGCCTTGTTTAACCCCCTGCATGCAGTGCAGGGCTCACCAGAGCTCCCCCAGCCCCATGGGATGGCAGCTGAGCACAGGGATCTGCCGGGAAGGACCGGAGCCACAGAGCCTGCACTGGCGGCCGGTCCCCTCCAGGCACCGCTGGCAGAAGCCAAGGTGCCACGTGCCCTCGGCACAGGGTACACTGAGCAAGGCACTGAACGTCTCATGATCCCTGCTCCTGCCCCAAATGCCTTGGCAGAAGGGCTGGCAAGCCCAGTGCTTGGGTGGCCACAGACAGCTGGGGCTCGGTGACACTGCAGGCAGTCCCTGTGGGGAGGGACGTGGGTGTTCAGCACCTGTGTGGGTCAGGCCCTCTCTGGCCACAGTTCCAAGGTGCCTGGAGAGGAGCCCTGAGGGCTGTGCTGCAGCTGGAGCACAGGGACACCAGCCAGTGCTGATGCCAGCTGGGTGCTTTTGGGACATGCTCTTGTCTTCCACAGTGACACAGCTGCAGGTCCCCAGTGCCAGTGGCCAGCTGGGTGCAGGGGCAGCTGCTCCCTTGTGTGCATAGCTCCCCAGCAAAAGCAGTGTTTGAGGGATGTCCATCCCCACCTCGTCCCTTGGGATGTACCCTGCAAGTGACTCAGCCTAGAGGGGTCCTGGCCTAGGGCCTCAGCATCCTCAACTCGTGTGCTTGACCTGTCCTGGAGGGAACCAGGGCCCTTTCACCAGGCCTGGGATCAGGGGGATGATGGCCAATGGTCACCAGGAGTGGGCAGCTCTGCAGGCTGGTGCTGGAGGTGCTCACACAGACAGGCCCAGATGAGTCCTGGAGCAGATATAAGCACCAGCACAGACCTGCCAGGGATTTCCTCTGAGCACAGAGCACTTGGCCTGGCTTGTGGGAGCCCTGGGGAATTCCCCCTGTCCCCTCAGCTTTGGTGCTTTGCCTATAAAGCACATTTCCAGCCCTGCCCATGTGCCAGGCCAGCTGTGCTGTGGGCAGCTGTGACAGTGCACTGACCCTGCTCTGAGGGGTACTGACCCTCCCAGGTCACCAGAGGAGAACAGCCCAGGCTGATGCCCTCCTCCAGCACCAGCTGGCTCCTCACTCCCCCATTCCATGGCTGGCACTGCTGCCCAGCCCCTGCAGGCCATGCGGACACACGGACGGATTTGGCCAGAGGAGAAAGGTCAGTGGCTGGTGCTGGGGAAAGCAGCTGGTGAGCTGTGCTGAGGCAAGGACTGTGCTTTGCCATTCTGCAAGGGATGGAGCAGGCTGGAAAATGCTCCTTATTGCTGGCAAATGTATCTGTGGGGCTGGGACAGGCACTGCAGCACCCCGCAGGCCACGCTGCCCTCAGCTGCGCCGCACAGGGATCCCTCGGGGGCCCGGAATGCATGGCCCACCCAGAGCTGACAGCCCCTAAGGGACATTTCCTGGGGAAAGCTCCTTGCAGGCATCCTTGGGAACACCACTGGGAATGTCAGACCTTGCACAGCAGCCGCAGCTGGCGCTGCAGCAGAGCCAGGCCCTGCCACCTGCTGCTGAGGGCACAGTGGGCACATGGGGCACAGGGACGGGCAGGACAGGCATCCTTCAGGCAGCTGTGGGACAGCCTCACCTGGGAGACCTCAGAGTCCCTCCCAGTGCCTGAAGAAAGCTGGAGAGGGACTTTGGACAAGGGATGGAGGGACAGGACACAGGGAATGGCCTCCCACTGCCAGAGGGCAGGGCTGGATGGGATATTGGGAGGGAATTGTTCCCTGTGAGGGTGGTGATGCTCTAGCACAGGGTGCCCAAAGCAGCTGTGGCTGCCCCTGGATCCCTGGCAGTGCCCAAGGCCAGGCTGGACGGGGCTTGGAGCAGCCTGGGACAGTGGGAGGTGTCCCTGTCCATGGCAGGGGTGGAATGGGATGGGCTTTAGAGTCCCTTCCAACCCAAAGCATTCCATGACTCTGTGATTCCACGGGAGAACAGGGCCCAATTTCTGACTTGGTGCTGATTTATCCTCCAAAGGCAGAATTTCCTTCGCAAAGCCCGGACAGGATTAGCTGCCATGATCCATGGAATCCTCAGCTGCAGACAGTGGATGTTCTCTGACTGCGTGAGCTCTTTGTGGCTGTAATTGCTGGGATAAATATGAGCACTTCATTTCTATTAAGGAAAGATTTTAGGACCAAAATTAGCATTATCATCTCTTATCAAATGCTGATAACACCCTTTCCCAGGCCTGCCTTTTTCCATGACAAGGCTCTGAGCAGCAAAGCAGCAGCTCCCCGCTGTCACATTTGCAGCTCAGGCCCTGCAGCCCAGGAGCAGCTCAAAGGAACTGAAATCAGCTGGAAAATGACTCTCAACCAGCCTTGCTAAATTGCCATGAAAATTTAACAACCCGAGCACAAAACTCCTTTGCCTGTTTGCTTTTTTCCATCGTGGCAGAGAGGATGGGAATCAAGTGCTATTTTTACACCCCAGCCAAGCCCAAAGGGATGCAGCTCTGGGCCCTGCTGCTGTCACCCCAGGGCAACACCAGCCCCTCTGCTCACGGGTCCCAGGGTCCCCACGTGCCCATGGCTTGTCCACAGAATCACAGAATCATGGAATGGTTTGGGTGGGAAGGGTCTCAAAGAGCCTCTGGGCCACCAGTGAAACACGCACAGGGCCGCAAAGTATCCTCCCCCTTGGCTCTGTTCCCAGCAGAACCCGACCCTCTTTGAAAGGTCTGAACTCCTGGGCAGCAGCTCTGCCTCTGGAGACAGCAAGTGGAGACCCAGCCCAGCATCCCCCACCAGCTGCCTGCACACTGAGAGTGAACTGTGAATCCACAGAAAAGAGTTTGGGGCTCCCTGAGTATATCAGAGTGCCAGCCCTGTTCCCACTCCCTCAGCCCCTGGAGAAGGAGACAGCTGGAATTCTGCTTTCCAGCCCCGTGGGGTCCTTTTCCTGAGGACAAACAGCGAGGTCCCTGCAGGACCCCCCATCCTCAGCTGCACCTGAACTCTATCAGCCCAAGTTTCTCCATCATGGTTGCTGGAGCTTGAGAGGCTTCATTTAAAGTCCAGAGCTTTGGAAATGCACTCCCATAGATCCTAAAAGAAACACTTTACACAGGAATTGTGGATATTCTGTTTGATTGGATCCTGCTGAAAATTCATTTGTGAGTTTGAGATGCTGTGTAAGAGATGGGGAACCTGGGCTGGAGAAGGGTGTCCCTGCCCAAGGCAGGTGTGGAATGAGATGGTCTTCAAGGTCCTTTCCAACCCAAATCATTCTGTTATTCCATGATTTTCTCTTCTAATTGAACTTGGCTCCTCTTCTGCCTTGTGCCATAGCTGTAGCCGAGTACCTGGCACAGAGAGAAGTTCCCCAGATACCAACTGGCCTTCTTGGTTTTTCTTTAACCAGGAGGTGAAAGAGAATGTTGAAGGGCTCCCTGTTTGCCAGGAGGAAAACTGCTGGAGGTTAACTATTAACTGGCAGCTGGTAGAGGAGGAAAGGAACAGCCTGGGAGACTGGAAGCTCTTAGCCTGTGTGTAAATCCCATTTAGCCTGGTCAGACTGTAACACTGTAAGGGAGACAGGCAGATCTTGTGAGGCTGAGCACCCAAGGGAGCCTCCAGAGAAGGAAGGAGAAGGTGGGGAGGGTGAGCAGCCATGTGCTCACAGGTCTCCACCCCAACCCTGCCTCTCAAGGGACCTCAGGGAACATGGGAATAGTTCTGGTCTTGGGGGCTTTCACTGCAGGGCCTCCCATACCCATGGATATCACAGGATGGGATTTCCTGGCTCTCTATTCTCCAGGTGAGGCAGCTGGGGAACCTCAGCTGCAGCCCCTGGAGGGCCAGGGCAGGAGAAGAGCTCTCACAGTGGGTCCCAGGCCAACTCAGTGGCCCTGGTCTGGTCCCTGATGGATGTTCACATGTACTGCTCTGCAAGAAGGGAATTCGGGGATGTGGGAGAGGGCATTTGGGGTACACACAAGCTCTCAGGCCAAGAGCCTGGCTCTGGGAGGGCCGGGGCCAGGGCCAGGGTGTGGCTGGCCTCTGCTTGGGCAGGGTCCTGTTGGAGAGGAAGAGCAACCCCAACCCATATGGTTGTCTCAGCCTGTGTGTTATGAAAATGGCTAAAGATGGCAGAACCTGGCCAAAGGGCTGTCCACTGCACTGCTCAAATGTTCAGGTTGAAACAGGGCAAAACTTCCTGAAAGGTCATGGCCAAGGCCTTGGTGCCCAGCTGGTGCCTGAAGGGCCGAGTGTGGCTCTGGGAGTGCAGACGCTCCTGGGGGAATTGCACAAGCCCTCTGCTTCAGCCTGGACAAGCCAACAACTGTGAGAGCCAGGAGAGGTTGTGGTGCTTTGCACACACCAGGCATCATGCTCACAGCGCCCCATGAAACTGCAGGGAAGAGCCAGTTTGCTCCAAACCACCACCCTCAGCACCCAGATGAACATTTGGAAATGGTCCTTGGGAAGGAGCAGACTTTGCCAGACCCCAGTGGCTGATTGGAGGGTCTGTGCAGAGCTAGGGAGACCCCTGCACTGGGAGAGCCACAGAGCCAGCCCCCAGGGATCCCCTGGGGATCTTGGCACTCACCAGTGCCCTGGTGAGAGCAGAGCTTTGCTCCCAGAGCCCACTGCCTGCTGGAAAACCCACTGGATGCTCCCACAGGCAGCAGCCCTCAGGGACACCGCCCTCACCAGAGCTCCCTCCTCACCACATTCCTCCTGTGCCTTTGCCAGGGGGACACCCCGGGCTGGCCCACGAGGATGGATGGGCAGCAGTGGCACAGAATTGTGTGCCTGGGACCCTGCAGACCCAGCAGATCCCCTGGGAATGAGGGTTAGTCCCACGGGAATGTCCCTTGGAACACTCAGCCCCTCTCCGGCCGACGCTGCCTCTCCAGGAGGGATCCACGAGCAGCGCCGCTGTCTCTCCAGGAGGGCAGAGGGCCTGGGGACACACTGCCGTGCCCATGGAATGGGAATGGGAATGGGAATGGGAATGGGAATGGGAATGGGAATGGGAATGGGAATGGGAATGGGAAAGGGAATGGGAATGGGAATGGGAAAGGGAATGGGAATGGGAATGGGGAATGGGAATGGGAATGGGCTGGGGACAGCCGGCACTGTCCGCCTGACAGCCCTGAGCGCGGGGCCCCAATAGGATGCAGCCCCTGGCTCTGCTCCTGTCCTGGATGGAGGCAGGAAAGCAATTCAAATGGAAATGCCGTGCTGCTGAATTAAAGAGCTGGTGTGAGACAGAATGGGAATAAAGAGGGAGAGACTAGAAAGGAGGAGGAGCACAGCTGGAGGGATGGGGAAGATGAAAGATGCAGGAGGGGTGCAGCAGCAAAGGGATGACGCAGGAGATGCAAAACAGGCATGGAGAGACGGGAGAGGAGAGGCTGAAGTGGCAGAGGGATGGATCACAAAGGGGAGAACAACTGGAGCTCATGGAGCTGACTTCTCATTCAGTGGCACAGCTCTCCAGAACAGCTTCCACCCTCTGGCACAGGGAAAAGACCTCCCTGTCCCAGGGCAGGGAGGCAGCGGGTCCTGGGGGTGGGACAGGAGCCCCCACTGCCTCCCCTTTTCCCTGCTCCCACAGCCCATGGATGGGTACTCGGGGGGGCTCTGCCCAGCCTTTCCCTGCCTGGCCCTGGTTCACCAGGGTCCCCCCAGGGTGCCTGGCAGCCCCAAAGCAGCTGGGACTTCAAGGAGCTTTGGAACACCTAGATCCCAGCCAGCCTTTGATGCATCGTCATGTGGCACAAGGAAAATCTCCTTGCAGTATCAAAATCCACCCTAAATCTCTCTAGATGCAAATTAAGCCAATTACTGTAAAAAATACCCTTGGTAGACCTGAGAATAAGTGATCACTAATCTCTTTCTAGTGATTTTTTGCATTTTAGAAGGCTGTTCTCATATCGCTGCCCAGGCTTCACCCTGCCAGATCCAGATTTGATTTGTTCTTCCCCTTCTTGCATCTCCTGTTTTTCAGACTTCTAACCAAGCTTGTCAGCATCTCCTCTGCTCCTGTTTGCTTCCTGCTCCTTATGATGACCAGCACAAATCTCTGGCTGAAATTGCCCCCAGGCCAAGCAGAGCAGCACTGGGGCTGTCCTTTGTTATGGCTGCTCCATCCCTGGCAGTGTCCAAGGCCAGGTTGGATGGGGCTCGGAGCAGCCTGGGACAGTGGAAGGCATCCCTGCCCATAGCAGGGGGTTGAACGAGATCAGCTTTATGGTTCCTCCCAACCCAAACCTCTCCATGGTTCTATCCCTGCCTTACAAGGGCCACCTCGCTGGCCATGCCCAGTCTGTGCTGACCTTACCCTGGCAGCAGAAGGTGCCCAGCCAGAGCAGCCACCAGCAGTGCCCAGCAGTGGCGCTGGTCTCCAGCCAGAATCTCTTCACCAGGGTGGTGCATTGCAGGTCGCCTGCTTTGCATTTGTCTTTGCTGAACTGCACGTTACCAATTCTGAGTCATTTCTCAGCAATTCAGTTTTATTTTACATTCTGCTCATGTTCTTTGAAGCAGTTGCAGCCCTTTGTGATCTGTTTTTAATTCAGCATTTTAGAAGCAGGATCACTATTTCATCACCCTTGTGGTTAATGAAAATACTGACCAGGACCTGCCCCAGGACAGACCTGGCAGGACTTCTGTGACCATGACTGCCCAGGCTGGCAGCAACTGAGCAGCCCCACCATCAGTGCTTTAACCAGCTGGGACTGTGTTCCATCACCTGGTGTTTCCTGAGGAGCATTCCTATTCCAAAAACCCATGGAAGCCAAGACATACCATACCTACTGCTCCCTGTTTCCAGCTGGGTTAAATCCCCATCAGTGATGGACACTTGTACTAATTTGAAAGCAAACAAGTGGGAGACTTGAAATAGAGCTAGAATTTAANGCCCCAGCTGGTTTAACATCTGGCGACAGAATGCACACTTTGGGTACATCTTACACTGGAACCTGGGACAGCGCCAGGATGGTTCAGTGTGTTGTCTGATTGGCAAATCTCTGTTGCCTGTTCCTCATCAGCTTCTTGAGAGGTTTAACAGGTGCTGTGCAATAATTCCAGTCTGTGTCTCTGCAGGCTGGCCAGTGGATTTCCCTACTCCCTTCCAACGCCACAGGCTGGGCTTCCTCCTGCTCCACTCACTCCACAAGGATCTCACCTGTGCCTGGGTGTTTTCTGAGGTCAGAGACGACTATGACTGGTTTCTCATGCATGCCAAGGTAAACTTTATTAGATTTTGACAATTTGGATATTCCCATGCTCTATTCTTCTCCATTATTGTGTTCTTGCTCTTGTTGCCAACTGTAATCTGGTCAGAGTGAACCCCTCTGTAAATATTTGAAGCACAGAGGTGCTGAATGGTTCAGCCATGTCATGTATCACCTGGCATTCCTTTCTCTGTCCCACTGCCTCAATCAAGACTTTCCTGGACAGACAGATTTATATTTTCCTCACTATCCATCTAGGCAGAACTCATTTCTTCCTTGGTCTGTTTGGTTTTTCCCTTGGTATTTGTGCCTTGCTCTATGTTCATCTTTACACATCCATCCCTGATGTACAGAAATTCTGCACTATTCCATTTTTCTAGGCTCTGCCTTTTTTACCTGACACAGCTGGCCTGTGCTGCCACACCAAGCCCCTGTGATGTCCTGCTCCCAGGGGATGTTCCCAGCCCTTCCCTGTTGTCTCCATTGCTGCTGGCGTTGGTCTGTGCCCTGCTCAGGTTTCAGGAGTCTTCACCACACTCCCACATTCGGCCCTGTTCAGGGTCCACTGCATCCTTCCACTCTTCCTGAAGGCTTTTATTAAACTTTCTTATTCCTTCCCATTGGTTTTTTTTTCATTATTCCTGTCCAACAGGACATAAACCTCTCCTCACTGGGCAGGGGCACCGGGGTCCTTGGATGCTCCTTCATTCTTCATCAAGGAATCCTGTTCTGCCCAGTTGTGCTGGCAAGGGAACCAAGCCTGAGCCTCCCTCCTGCACCTCTTCCATACCTGGGTGAATTTACAGAATTCCAGGCTGGTTGGGTTGGAAGAGACCTCAAAGCCCATCCACTCCTATTTCCTGCCATGGGCAGGGACACCTTCCACTGTCCCAGGCTGCTCCAAGCTCCATCCAGCCTAGCCTGGGACACTGCCAGGGATCCAGGGGCAGCCACAGCTGCTCTGGGCACCCTGTGCCAGGGCCTGCCCACCCTCACAGGGAACAATTCCCTCCCAATATCCCATCCATCCCTGCCCTCTCGCAGTGGGAAGCCATTCCCTGTGTCCTGTCCCTCCATCCCTTATCCCCAGTCCCTCTTCTCCAGCTCTCCTGGAGATCCTTTAGGCCCTGGAAGGGGCTCTGAGGGTTCCCGGGAGCCTTCTCTTCTCCAAGATGAACACCCCCAGCTCTCTCAACCTTTCTTTTACCCCAGCAGGGCTGTGCCTGAAGCTCAGGGAAAGGCCACACACAGGTGCACAAAACCTTCTGGAGCACAGAATCCCCACCACTGCGTGGGGCACGGTGGGGTGGGCAGCTGGGGGTGTCCAGGAGCAATGAAGGCTTGAGCTGAGCAGAGGCACATTGTCCTTCCTGCTCAGAACTTCCTGCACACAATTCATCCACATTCCAAAAAGGGAAACACCAGATCTTTTCATTCAGTGGAACACGGCAAGGAACAAACCAGAAGTGTCACTTGTGGAAAAGGAGAGCAGATGTGGGGTTTTTGTGTGCAGTGTTGCCAGGATGGGAAGAGTTGCTGTAGCTTGACAAGCAGATCCCAAGCATTTAATACGGGTCAGTTCAAAGTGACACTTCTGTGTCTCTGGTGCTTTGCTGCCTCACCAGTGCCAGCAATCCTCAGCTGACTCCTGAAGGCATCTCCTGGGTCCATGGCTGTTGAGGGGAGTGCCAGGGATGCCAGGCTGAGCTGTGGCTGTCAGGAACGTGGCTGTGGCAGAGCAGAGAGCAGCACCCAGGCCCTGTGGGAGCTCACCAGCCCTCAGCAGGTAACAGCAAGGTCAGGGATGCCGGGAAGCACCAGGGCAAATCCCCTTGGGGGAGATGAGCAGTTTGGCAGGAATTGCTCCTGCAGGCCACACCAGCTGTCACTCATCCTCAGGGATTGTTATCCCTTTGGATTTGTGCATGAGCACATATTGCTCCCGTGGCTGCCAGGCCAGGTTTGAAGTGCTGTTGTACAGGAGGTTTGAAATCTATCTGGCACAGGGGAAGGGAAGTGTCCCAGTGCGCTCCCCGGGTGCCTCAGGAGCCTCTGGCTGCTGGCATCTCCTGCTGGCACACCCTCCTCACCTGGGAGTGACCCTGGGCAGTGTCTGAGCAGTCACTCACAAGGGTGGGCAGCGCAGGATGGGGAAGGAGTGCTGATGATGGTTCAAGGATGGATCTGATCCATCCCGGAGCCTCCACACCCTAATGTGCTGCCCAGAGCCTGCCTGGGTCACTGGGCAGAACTGAGGAAAAGGCAGTGCCAGGGAGCAGGTTTGCCTTCCCCTGAGCCATCCAGGCAAGGCCCCCCTTGGCACAGGGATGGGACTGCTCAGTGTTGTCCTTCGTTTTCCAGAGGCAGCGGCAGGAGCTCGCAGGGAGCAGCAGGCAGGGGAGGCGGGGAGCAGGCAGCACCCAGCAGTGATTGATGCTCTTCAGACACAGCTGGCACGTACAGAGCGCTGCCCCTGGGCTTGTTTGAAACTCCAGTGAGGGCTCACGGGGCAGGACTCGACCCTGGGTCAGTGCCTGGTCCCAGGGAGGTGCAGCTGATGGAGAAGGAGGCCCCTCTTCTCCCTGGCTGTGGGGTCGCGCTGGGCTGAGGGGGCTGCTCAGGGCTCGGGGCAGTGCTGGGCTGTGGCTGAGGAGGGGACGTGCCCATCACCTGCGGGGCCCCACCGGCCCCAGGGCCAGCCTGGGTGGTGCTGAGCCCCGGGAG
The DNA here is from genome assembly GCA_013399225.1 of Rhipidura dahli. NCBI lineage: Eukaryota > Metazoa > Chordata > Aves > Passeriformes > Rhipiduridae > Rhipidura > Rhipidura dahli. Next base: position 50,879 of record VXAC01002807.1, on the reverse strand, counting down.
CCCCGGCAGGAGCTGCGTGCCCGTCTCTCCGAGGGCTGGAGCCGTGGGCGGCAGCTCCGGGGCTGTCAGAGCCAGCGCCTGCTCTTTTGCAGGTGGCGCTGCCTTTTTGTGTTCCTGACATGATTGCACCGGCGTAACAACACTGACGAGGCTTTTTCTGACAGTGCTTCCTGCTTGTGCTGATGGCTCTCCACCCCCTCACTGCAGATGGATTTAGGCTGCACGGATCTGGGCACGATGCTCGGGAGGAATCCCTGGAAGCGCTGTGCTCTGCCTGCCCACCCAACCCTGCCCTTGCTGGGCCACGTGGGCTCCCTGCTCCCAGCGCAAGGGAGAGGTTTCCACAGGTGCTTGTGTCCTTGACACCCAGAGGAATGACCATATTGTTGCTGCAACACGTTCTGATCCTTCTGTCTCCCTGTTGCCCCCAGCCCTGGTGCTGGTCAGCACTGCCATGTCCACGTGCTGAGCTGGTGCTGGGTGTGTGCTGGAATCCATGTGCCTGCTTGTTCTGGAGTAACCCAGCACAGAGGCTTCCCCAGCAATGTTAAAATTCCTCTCAGGGTACCAGGACATTCCATCGAAGCACCCTGATGCACCCCAGTGCTCAGTGAGGTCTGGCAGCTGGGGAAAAAGGGGCTGGGAGCAAAGTCTGCCCTTGGCACCAGCCCAGTGATGCAGCACTGAGCACTGGTGTCCCACAGCCAGAACCTCTGGCACCTGGGCACAGCGTGGGAAGCTGCCCAAACAGAGTGGGATGTATTTTCTGCTCCTCAGGCAATCAGTGACTGGGGGGATATGGGGCAGTGGCAAACCCACTCCCACAGCCTCCCTCCTCAGCCGGGCTCCTGCACGCTGCAAAATGCAGGTCCCACCCCTGGCTGATCCCTGCAGCCAGGATCTTGGAGCCACCACCAGCGGGTCAGAGGGAAGATCTCCCCTGGGGAGTGGGGCAGGGGGAAGGGTGCTGCTCCCTCAGGGCTTCGGGAAGGTGGTGCCAGGTGATGCCAGGAAGCTGCTCACTGGTCCAACCTGGGCTGCACATGCAGGTCTTGGAGTTCTGGGGACACTCAAGGCTGGGGGTGCAGCTCCAGCCTGCTTCCAGGTGAGTGAGGCAGGAGATGGGATGTCTGATGAGTCAGTCACTCCCTCTGCGGGCTCCTCTCCAGACCCATCCCAGGCAGCTGTGACATCCAGGGCACCAGGAGCAGGGACAGCCATCAGCGCAGCTGAGACATCTGGAGAGAGGTGATGAGGATGGGCAGGAGGCTTGGCAGCCCTCCCAGCTCATCCCTGTGCTGCCATCCCTCATCCTGCCCTTCCCCACTGTGCCAACAGCTCCCGGGATGCACAGGCCAGATCCCCACACTGACACTGCAGCCCCTCCCCACCCGGAGAGCTCCTGTGAGGATGTGACAGCCCGGTCAGGCTGGTGACACACATCTGCTGCACATCACATCTGGCTCAGAAGGACCTGGAACAGGGGATGTGCCCCAGCAGAGCCTTGCCAAGGAGCTGTGCCAGCTCCTGGGCTGGGCAGGGTTATGAAAACGGGTAAAGATCTGGGTTATGGAAGTGGAGAGTAAAGCAGAATCTGGCCAAACTTTGTCTGCTGCAAAGTCCAAAAGCTCAGGCTGCAATCACAGAATCAAAGAGTATCCTGAGTTGGAACAGACCCACGGGGATCATTGAATCCAACTCCTGGTCCTGCACAGGACATCCTAACAATCCCACCCTGTGCCTGGGAGCCTTGTTCCTCATCTCATGAGGAGATGGAGAGCTTGGGCGGAGTGAAGCAGCAACTACTGGGGGTTCCACTTAGCACCCAGCAAATGACAAGACGCTGAACTTTTGACCCTGGAAGAAGCAGAAAGCTATTCCCAGATCCAACTGGAACCTGTAAATGGGATGCAGAGTCAGAACTGAGGTTGTGTGAGTGCTGGCACCTCCATACATCTCTGGGGATATGGATCTCTGCTTCCAGGAATCTGAACCTGCTTTTCTCCAGAGTCCTGCACCCACACAATTCTCTCCCTCCTGTGTCTCTCCCAGCTTTATCAGGTTCCCCTTGATTCCTGCTACTTCCTCTCTCACTGCTACCTCCAATCTTGCTTGGAGCTCCTGGGGTTAACAGAGGAATAACAAACGCACCATTTGCTTGTGATTTATGTGGGTTTAATGTTTAAGCATTTGCTCTATGTGGTGTCTCTTAGTTTGGGTTGCACTTAGCAGTGTTGGTGATAAGATAAAAAAATCTTTATGTGGGATTTTCTAAGTTTAGAGAAACCCAAACACTACAAGACATGAAAGACAGGCTGAGAGAAGCGCTGGGTGGCTTGGCTGGAGGCCTCCGTTCTCAGATCCTTGTCTGCTTTCTTTCCTTACCATCCTCCAGCTTCTCCCTCCTCGCTGCCTCTTCTCCTGTTCCCACTGCAGTTTCCCATTCATCCCTTTCCTCCCTGGTTCTCTGGTTTTCCTGTCACAAGTTTGGCCTGAGCTGACAGCTGAGGGCACAGAAGAAAAGGTAAATATCAGCCTTGCTCTTGAATCAAAGCAGGGTTTCCTAAAGCTCTGAAGGCAACCAAAGGCAGTTCCCTCAGAAATCTGGGTCCTCCCTCCTGGCTGCAATATCTCCAAGAAATGCTGGTTCCTGGTGCTCTTCCCAAGGCACAGTCAGTGAGGCCCCCCTGGCTCCTGCTCCCACTGCTGCTCCCAGCAAACCCCCTGTGAGACCCAGCAGCCACCAGCCCTTCCTGGACCACAGTGGTTGGAAGCTGCAAGTATCCAAAAACCCCAGCATCCTGAGGGCCCTCTGCTTCTCTCTCTGTGTGTCCCATTCCCTCTCTCAGGTCCCTGCCCACAGCCAAGCACTGGGTCTCCTCTCCACGGTTTCTCCCATGGAAGGGGGAACCACCTCCTCCTCCTCTCCTTCACCTTCTCTCCACACCCTGGTCCCCACACCATCAGTTTGGAAGCCCAGTGGTGCAGCAGTAGTGGAGCCAACTTTTAGGGAACCAAAGCTTTCCCAAGTCACTGAGGTCATGGTGTGTGATGGTAGAGACACACAGGAGCCTTTGGTGAAGTCCAGCAAAAGCTGCGATAAAATCCTCCTGAGCTGAGGAGCCAGGCAGGTTCTGCAGGCCCCTGTTGTGCTCAAGAACTTGTTTGGGATAGCCTGACCTGTAAGGAAGAGCAGGAGAAGTTGCTCTGCTGTGCTTTAGTGCACCCTCAGCACCAGACTGAGACAGGACAAAGCCAGCAGGACACCTCCATGGGGCTGAGGAAAACCACGGGGCATGTGAAAAGCTCAGAGTTTTATAACCCACCGAGGTTAGGAGAGGGAAGGGCTGAAGAGGGGCCATCCAAGGAAGCCCAGGCAGTGTCCCCTGGCCCCTGCACCATGTGATGGGAGCTGCAGGCTGGGAGCACCCCTAGTCTCAGAGGTTTGGTGGTGCTGAGTCTGGGTCTGCAGTCCCACACGCAGAGCAGGTGCCACCCAGGCACTGTGCAGCACCTCATTAGCACTCATTAAGGCGTGCCCATCTCCTGTGAACCAGGGTATTGCCCTGAACACCCCTGCTCTCCCAGCCTGACTCCCAGCCATAGCAGGGGTGACCCAGACCTTGGAGCCTCTCTGTGGTCCTTCCTCCTTTTCTCTCGGTGCCAGGAGCCTCCCAGAGCCTGCCCAGCCTTCCCTCATCCTTCAGCCTGTGCCACTCAGAGTGCGGGAGGAGAGGGAGCGCAGATGGCACGAGGAAAACAGCAACACACACAATCTGGCCAGGGAAAGCTGCTGGGAAGCAGAACCCTCGGGAGAGCGGAGTGGGGCAGGAAGTGGAGGTCTCTGCTCTGGGGGAATGGCACAGGACGGTCCCCAGCTCGGAGCAGCTGCGCCCAGGACACGTTTCTGACATCAGTTCTCAGCTCCCCAGCCCCTCCAAAGGGTCTGGCTCTGTGAAGGTTGTTGTGTTCCAGCCAAGAGAATTTGTGCTGCAGCATCTACTGATTGTAAAACTGATGCTGAGCCCCCAGCTCACTTCCCCATCTGTGCTTTGGGGTCTCCACCAGGAAAACAGGGCAGGAGACACAACTCTGCCTCCCTTTCAAATCCCATCTAAGCTATGCAAACCCCACATATTCACAGCCCATATCCTAAAGGGAGAAGCACTGGGGCGTTTCTCTTCCCAGGGCTGTGTCCCAAAGCAGGTGCTGAGTGTGCCTGGGGAGGCCGCCTGGGCAGTGGTCACGTTCCCAGCTGGAATACTGGGAGTGGAGCAGTGCAGCACCCTCGGCATAAAGCTGCAGCCTACTCAGAGAAGGCAAAATCTGGCAGGAAATTACAGGCATTCCAGGAGCAGACACGCTGCTTGGAGCATGGCCATGTTTGAGCAGCTATCAAAGCTGTCACAAAACAGGGAAGAGTTAAATATGAGACATGAATGAGAGTCCAGAGGGAGAGGGAAAACAGAGGGAGATGGGAGAGAGGCTGAGCGCCAGACGCTGGCTGTCAGAGGGGTTCCTGTGCATGGGAAGTGCAGAGACAGGGACTGGAAGTGGGCTGGGAAGGTCCAGTTGGGAGCCAGGAGGTGCCAGGCCGAGGGCTGCCCGGGCCCTTGGCCCCCCCATTAGTTCCCTTGGCACTTAGCCATGGTTTTAGTGACACTTGTTAGGTTTTTTTTCTATGAATCCCTGCGTCATTCCCTGGATGGCGAGGATGGCGTTGGTGAGAAGCCGAGGAGAGGAAGCTGTCATTAGCATGAGGGGGCAGCAGGAATGTGTGGAGCTCTGCCCTGGGATGAATAATGAACCAGGGCAGTGAATCTGGGCTGGGAGGCAAAGTAATGTGGGGGACAGAGCCCTGTGTGTCCCCTACAGACCCCTAGATCAGGAAGCAGAACACGAAGCTTTCTTCAGACAGCTGGAAGAAGGGTCCTGTTTGCAGCCATGGTCTTCCCAGGAGACCTTAACCCCTGTGGTACCAGCTGGAGGGCAGCACAGCAGGGCACAGGCAATCCTGGAGGCTTCTAGAACACTCTGGAAACAATTTCCTAGCACTATTGGTCAAGAAGACAAAGAGGGAAAACTCTCTGATGGATCTGATACCTAAAAACTTGGAAGAACTGGTGAGGGGTGTGAAGGATGAGGGGCAGCCTTGGCTGCAGAGACCATGGCATGGTGGAGTTGAGAGTCCTGAGAGAAGGGAGCAGAGCAAAAAGCAGGATCACAAACCTGGACTCAGGAGAGCAGACTTCAGTCTCTTGAGGGATCTGCTTGGAAGAGTCCCACAAGACACAGTCCTGGAGAGAAAAGGTGTCCAGGAGACAAAATTCATTCTCAAGGATCAACTCCTCCACTCCCTGCCAAGCAGGGAATCAAGCAAAGGCAGCAGGGAATTGAACAAGGAATACAAGGACACTGCATGAATACAAATCCAGCTGTGCTGGGATGGGGTCAGGACAGCCAAAGCCCACCTAGAGCTGAGTCTGGCAGGGAACAAGAAAGGCAGCAAGAAAGGCTTCTCCAGCTACAGCAGTGGCCGTGAAGGAGATGGAGGCACTGGAGCACCTCTTCTCTGGGGAAAGGCTGAGAGAGCTGGGGCTGCTCAGCCTGGAGCAGAGCAGGCTTGTGAGGGATCTTATTAATGGATAGAAATAACTGAGGCTGGGTGCAATGGGGACAGAGCCAGGCTCTTTGCAGTGGTGCCCAGCATGAGGACAAAAGGCAACAGACACGAACGGAAACACAGAAAATCCTTCCTAAACATCAGAAAGAGCTATCTTACTGTGAGGTGGCTGAACACGGGAGTGGGTTGCTCAGAGGGGTTGCAGAATCTCCATCACTGGAGCTGCTCAAAGCCCAGCCCAGCAGGAGATAGCCCTGACCAACCTTGCTTCCCCTGGCTGTGCTTTGGGCAAGAGCTTGAATCACAAAATCATTCAGGTCGGAAAAGCCCTTTAAGGTCATTGAGCCCAACCAACACCACAGCACTGCTAAGGCTACCACTAACCCGTGTCCCCAAGTTCCACATCCGCAGGGTTGTTAAATCCCTCTGGGAATGGGGACTCCAACTGTCCTGGGCAGCTGTGTCAGTGCCTGACCACTCATTCTGTGAAGAAAGGTTTTGTACTGAAGGGTTCCAGCACTGCCTTCCAACCCCAGCCATTCTGTGGATCTTTATTGAATCAAGTGATTGTTTAATGCCACCAGATACAAAAAGAAAGGGCAGTGGGTCCTCTGTAGGAGAGGCCACACTGCTGGAGGTGTTCTCAGCTGCAGGCTCCATCCCTTCAGCTCTGCTGATCCGTGGCTGTGGTGTGCAGGATCCCAGCTCCAGCCTCCCCTGGAAAGATGGATTCCTGTCCTGCTGCCAGCACAGATCCGGCCCAGCTGCACTGTGAGCTCCAGGCTGTGCCCTTCCAGCTGTGCCATTCCAGCCGGGACACCCCCCTGCCAAGGAGCCTCCCTGTCACACGTGCAGTAGCAGCAGCATTTCCAAAGGCTCTTTGCGGGGTTTTAGGCTGCCTTCAGCTGAGCAGCTCGGGAATTGTTTTCCCTTTCTCTTCCTGCTCCAGGGCCCTTTTTTTCAGGATTGAAAATACCCCCAGAACACCCCAGTGAGGTTCAAGGGGTGTGGAAGGAGCCCAGCTCAGATCTATCATACAAGTGCCTTGTGTTGGATTAAAACAGTGCAAGTGTTGACCTGAGTCATGCTCAGAGACAGGGTGTGTAAGGGCCAGGGGTGTTCTCAGAAAGGCAGGAGAGCTGAGGAACAGGGCACAGTGCCAGCAAGGAGGGAGAAGGGCTCTGATGCCTCCTGTGCACTCCCAGCTGGAGAGATCACTCCTGGGCAGCTGCTCTGAGGCTTGGGAGTGACCCTGGCCTGGGCAGGGAGATGGGCTGATGCTGCACTGACACAGCAAAGCCACCACGGATGGAAGTGAAAAAAACCCACAATCAAGCCTGGCCAGATGTGCCAGAGCTGCGGGCTGGGAGAAGAGGAAATGTAGAGGTAATTAAGGCCAGTAAGAGAACACGGGAAAAGCCAGATCCGTCTCAAACGAGGGCAAAGGGGGTTAACCACAGTCATTAAGGGGAATACTGATGAGAAAAACAGGGCACTTGGTCCTGTTTTGATCTAATTTATGCTCAGAGCAGAGTTGAAATCAGCACGTGTCAATGGGATCTGCTGCCCCCTCATCCCCTCGCATTCCACCATGGGGGAAACTGAGGCACAGCAAGGGGCTGGTGCAAACACTGCTCTCCACCCGCTGGGAACAAGGCCAGGGTGCCCAGGGCTCAGCAGGAGCAGCTCTGGAGCCTTTGCTTTCCTCCTCTCTCACAGCAAGGAGGGTGACACAGGGGCCAGTGCAGCCCAGTGCTGCCAGCCATACCCAGCTTCTTCAGGGCAGGAGGGCAGGGCCTGCTCGTCTCCTTCCACCTCTTTGGGATGATTTAGGATGATCCTAAATCCCTGCAGAGCTCTGCACCCACCAAGGTCCCTCCTGTGCAGATAAAGGAGCTTCTCCCAGCCCAGGATGGGGAACATCCCACGCTCCTGTTGTTCTGGGCATGGTGGTTGGGAGATAGGAGTAAAACCAGCTGTGACCAGAACATCCTAATACCCAAAAAAGTGGAAGAACTGTTAAATCCATGGTTTTAACAGCCTTACAGAGTTTTCTGGGCTGTTGTTTTTCCAGCTGGCTCTCCAAAGGCACAGCCTCAGGCCCCAGGCACGTGTGCAGCAGGGTTACAATAGTGGTGCTTCCAGCTTTCAAGAGCTCCCAAGTCAGAGGCCAGGCTCTCAAAACCAGGAGTTACTTTGAACAGAGAAGGCTGAGGACCTTTTTAATTCCTCTCCTCATTTCTAAGACTGCAATTTTCAATCACCACAGAAGTTCAAGAGCACAAACACTGGAGTCGTCTGCTAAGGAAAAGCCCTCAAGGTGAAGTTGAGTTCTGTGTTTCTGTGGAGAAGCACAGTCATGATCAGCTGGAGACCTGGCTCTTGCTCCTCCCTGCCTGGAGTTTCACCTGCGGGGACAACTGACCCAGCCCTGGGTTTGAGAGGTGATGTGGTGACAAATCCCCTCTCCTGTGCAAGGTCCCTGCTCTGCTGCATTCCAAGAGCTGACCAAAGCAGTCCAGCAGGTCAGGTTGGAAGAATGACTCCCTTTAACAGTATCCCATCAATCTGGGTGAGGGATCACAGCTTCCCCCTGGTGTGGATGGTTGTGAATCACTCACCGGACCCAGGGAAGTTTTTTTGTGCCAGAGGAGCACGTGCTGTGCACAGAAACAGCTCCAAAATCAACAACCAACAACCTGGAACTCATCAGTTTTGCATCCTTAGGGCTCTCAAGCTCAGGAAAAAGCTGTGAAGGGAACCCCCTCACATGAGGGCTGAGCAATTGAGGGTACACTGAGAATAATCCTTGTGCAGGAAAACTTCTCTCCTAACCCCAGGTGAGGAAGTGGCCCCCAGTGGCCATGCTGCAGGGAAAGGCCAGCGGTCCCATACAGAGGGCAGTGGCCCAGGGCACAGGGTGACAGTGCTCAGGGGCCATTTCAGCTCTGCAGAGCAGCTGAGCAATGCAAACACCATTCCCCTCTGCCTGAAGCAGGGTGAGGAAGGAAGGACCACACCTGGTTTGCTTTTTTCTTTTTTGGTTGAATTCTTTCCTAAAGTCAGAAGCTGGGTAAAACAGTAGGAGACTGCAGTGAAATGGGGTAAATTTTGCCATGTCGAAGGCAGTGCCCAAAATCACAATGACAGAAAGTGCTCCCTGAGAGGGACGGGTTGAGGAGGTGCTGTGCATTAAAGGATTTGAGAGGATGAGCTGCTCCGAAGAGCCAAGTGTTGCTTTCACTCCCTCTGCTTTCCCAGGCAGCAGGGTTGTCATCTGTAGCTGGGTTTGTGCTTGTCCTCTGGTGACTGATGCCTGTGCTGCTCAGGGCTCCAGGGCTGGATGCAGATTTTCCCCAGCAGCTCATGTGGAGCACCTACAGCTTCCCCTGGAGCAGCTGGGGATGGCCGGTGCCAGCATCCTATCCCTGGGCTCTCAGGGCTGGAGCCAAACCTGTGCTGGGGCTCTGGGGAGCTCCATTAGTGCCCCTCTGCCAGCAGAACCCGCTGCTGTCATGGGGAGAGGAGCCAGGGAAGCAGCTGGCAGCTCCCTCCTGCCCTGCCCCAGGGGTGCCAGCACCCCCTCATCTCCCTGGCCCCACCGGAGCTGGCACTCCCATTGGAAAGGGGCCTCTGCAAGTGAGAGCAGGGTTAAAGCAAGGCTCCCTTTCCCTGTGCCCAGGCTGCTCTCCAGGGCTTCTCTGGGCCCCTGCTTGGTGTCTGGCTGGCAACTTGCAGATGCTTGAGCAGGCAGAGAGCTGCCAGCACCACAGCCTTGCTGGCTCTGCGCAGGGAAAACTGCCTCTGGAAAAAACAGAGCACCTCCAGCCTGCCCCCTGGGTGTACAGGGATGCAGGTTTAGCTCCACACCCATCACCCAGCGTGGCTCACTCCTGGGAAGCACTGCTGGCTGTGTTGGAGCCCTGAGCCCCTGGAAAACGGCTGGTGAGGGCTCATCCAGAGGGGAAGCTGAGGCAGGAGTGAAGTGACTTGGCCAAGGAATGCCTTGAACCTCCTATCAGGGTTCAAAATAATGTGCAGATGTGGCTCCTGGGGACACGGGTTAGTGGTGGACCTGGCAGTGCTGGGTTAATGGTTGGACTCGATCATCTTAGAGGGCTTTTCCAATTTTAATGATTCCACGATTTGATGGGGTTTGAGTTCCTTTCTGGCCCAGCTCCCCCAAAACACAACCCCTGGCACTCAGCATTTTATGGGCACTCAGCATTAGCCACACTCTGCAGCAGAGCCCCCTCACCACTGACAGAGAGAGGAAAGGAATCCCTGGCAGCCCTGGAAGGGAGCGAGCGTGATAAGCAAATCCTGGTTGTTAACACGTGGGGGTTGCTGTGTTTCCCTCCCCTCACAGTGGGGAGGAATTGGCACCAGCCAGACGAGAGACCTGCCAAGGCACTGCCAGCCCAGCCTTGAGCTCACTTCCAGCCAGGATGATTTCGGACAGACCAGCACCTGTCTGCAGCACCCTCCATAAAACAACGAAAAAGGAGGGGCAGGAAGAAGCTGCTGCTGAAGCGTTTCTTGCACAAAGAGAGGCTCTCCACTGACACTGCCAGACCCCCACAGCCGTGTCCCCATGTCACCCGGCAGTGCTGCCAGCGGGATGGCATTCCCACAGCTCCTCACAGCCTGCCAGGCACGCACAGAGCGGGGCCCCGCATGGCCCCTGCCCGGCACGCCAGAGGGACACGTGCCACAGGGCAGGATGGCCCAGGACACAGCAGAACACAACCTGGAGCTCTGGGAATGAGCTGCCTGGGGCCTCTGAACAGCATGTTTTATTCTCAGCTGGTACAGGGGCTTTTCCCCAGGGATGCTGCTCCTGTCTCCCAGGGCTCTCAGCAGCGTGTCCAACCTNACGCACAGAGCGGGGCCCCGCATGGCCCCTGCCCGGCACGCCAGAGGGACACGTGCCACAGGGCAGGATGGCCCAGGACACAGCAGAACACAACCTGGAGCTCTGGGAATGAGCTGCCTGGGGCCTCTGAACAGCATGTTTTATTCTCAGCTGGTACAGGGGCTTTTCCCCAGGGATGCTGCTCCTGTCTCCCAGGGCTCTCAGCAGCGTGTCCAACCTGCCTCTGTGTCCTGGTTTGAAAGACAGGTGTCTGTCAAGGAAGGCTGGAACCTCTCCTGAAATGGAAAATGCAATCCCCCTTCCCTCCGAATTATTATAAATTTGAAATGAAGGCGCTTTCAGACAAAGATGTGAGGACTAGGAATAACAGTTCTTTACTAATATATATATAAAAAAAAACAACACAAGCAGACAGCAATAACTCTGGCAGTAGCAGCAAACAGAACCACACCCGCAGTGCCCCGGCGAGCAGGGCGGGTGCGATGGTTCCCCCGCGGCTGCAGGGGGCGCTCCGGAGCGAGCTCGTCCCTCACGCGGCAATGGCGGCTCGGGGTCCCGGGAAGGGATGGAACAAAGGCCTCACAAACCCCACTGGGCAGCTGGTCCCGGTGCCCGGCAGAACCCTCGGTAGCAGCAGGCTGGAACAGCAGGGACGAGCACAAATCCCGGGTGGCAGA